>OY720441.1:85803874-85975885 GCA_963082915.1 Dolichopus griseipennis
ATCGAAAAAAAAATTGTGTATGTCCGTCCGTCCGCACGATAACTCAAAAACTAAAAGAGCTAGGATCTTGAAATTTTCGCAAATTCATTTTTTTGCAATAGCCGTCATCGCTATTTAAATCCAGGCATTTTGGTCCATGGGTTCGGGTAGCAGCCATACAACTTCTTTTTTTTATATGAGTATTTCTCTGTACCTATTACAGCTACGTGTCTGAAATTTTGGCAAAAGTAGTTTAGTTGTATGGCCAAAGTTTCTGCAAAATTTGGTTGGTCTGTTGCAGTGAGTTCGAGTAGCTGCCATACAACTTCTTATTTTATATGAGCATTTCTCTATACCTATTAAAGTTGGGTGTCTGACGTTTTTTATAGTTTAGTGTAATGTAAAAATAGTTTAGTGTAATGGCCAAAGTTACTGCAAAATTTGGTTGGTCTACTGCATAGGGTTCGAGTAGCTGCCATACAACTCCTTCTTTTATATGAGCATTACTCTACACCTATTAAAGTTGGGTGTCTGAAATTTTGCCAAAAATAGTTTAGTGTAATGGCCAAAGTTACTGCAAAATTTGGTTGGTCTACTGCATAGGGTTCGAGTAGCTGCCATACAACTCCTTCTTTTATAAGAGCTTTACACTACACCTGATGAAGCTGGGTGTCTGAAATTTTGCAAAAAGTAGTTTAGTGTAATGGCCAAAGTTACTGCAAAATTTGGTTGGTCTACTGCTGAGGGTTCGAGTAGCTGCATACAACTCCTTCTTTTATATGAGGATTACACTATACCAAATGAAGGTGGGTGTCTGAAATTTTGCCAAGAATAGTTTAGTGTAATGGCCAAAGTTACTGCAAAATTTGGTTGGTCTACTTCAAAAGGTTCGAGTAGCTGCCATACAACTTCTTATTATATATGACCATTACTCTATACCTATTGAAGTTGGGTGTCTGAAATTTTGCCAAAAATAGTTTAGTGTAATGGCCAAAGTTACTGCAAAATTTGGTTGGTCTACTGCATAGGGTTCGAGTAGCTGCCATACAACTCCTTCTTTTATATGAGCATTACTCTACACCTAATAAAGCTGGTATGTTTGAAATTTTGTCAAAAGTAATTAATGTTTATAATAATAATGATATAATGTTTATATAACGGTCATACGGGTATCCCAGAGTTGACACAGTCTACTCTACTACACTCTTCCTCGTTTTTTATACCCGTATGACTATATAGTCATTATACCCGAAAAATAAATCGATTTAGCTATGTATGTCCGCCCGTCCGTCCGTCCGTCCGTCATCACGATAACTCAAAAAGTAAAGGAGCTAGGATTATGAAATTTTCACAAATTCGTTTTTATGCAAAAACCGGAATCGCTATTTAAATCCAGCCATTTTGGTCCACGGGTTCGAGTACCTGCCATACAACTTCTAATTTTATATGAGCATTACTCTATACCTATAAAAGCTGCGTGTCTGAAATTTTGCCAAAAATGGTTTAGTATAATGGCCAAAGTTACTGCAAAATTTGGTTGGTCTACTGCAAGGGGTTCGAGTAGCTGCCATACAACTCCTTCTTTTATATGAGCATCACTCTACACCTAATTAAGCTGAATGTTTGTAATTTTGCCAAAAGTAATTAACCGGATGATATAATGTTTATGTTACGGTCATACGGGTATCCCAGAGTTGATACAGTCTACTCTACTACACTCTTCCTCGTTTTAATTTTAAATATATACTATTAAAGAAAACCACATCTTTGTAAAAAGTAATTAGTCTGTAGTTTTATAAAATAATATAATTCAAGAAAAATTTTTGTTAAATTCAAATCAATTATTTATTTTTCTGGAATTTTTATCTATTCATTAGTTTATAAAATATTTTAATCTAGATAATAGTTGTATGATTGAGGTACTCACTTGTTAGTTAATATGTGTAAAGTTCCAATTCAGTGTTGTTATCAAAAACTGATATGGTTTAAAAATAAATTTGGTATAAATGAAAACAAACTTTTCATTTATAAATCATTGTCATTTTAATTCTTTGGCTAAATGGAAATTTATTAGTTTAAACATTGTAAAAATTGTTCATGAAAGATATAATATCAAAATGAGTGAAAATGAAATTTTCTATTTTATATTATTTAATTATTAATTAAACGTTGGATGATTTAGGCTTAAATAAAGCATTATTAAGACAAACTACGACGTGCCATATGACCCAATTTTGATGGTACTCATAATTTGGGCACAATGTTTCATTAACTGTGAATAATAATGTCCTTAAATTGGTAAGACAAATCAACATAATAATATTTGTTATTTTTTGATCATATGGCCTAACAAAATGGAAGAAAATATAATTTAGAATATTATGAGTCACCTCAAAACTATTAAGTTGTTATATTATGCAATATAAACATAAAAATCAAAATATAATTTGTAGCCGACTGTAAAATTTGAGTATTTTCAATCAGTTGCAAACAATTTTCTATATTCTAGTCAGCTCCGTGTCCTTCTGTCTTAGAATCCGCTTTTTGTCCCTGACTTAAATAGATACATCATTTCTATATATAAATCTTTTTGAAGGGATTTTGCGTAATGGCCACGGATGCGGGCAACTAATTATGGTTAATTACAAAATATATAATATCGCTCCCTCTGCTATTTTCAATATTAATTAAAAAATAAATCACGAGTTTCTAGGATCCTTTAACCATGAGGAAGTTCAACAAAAGCTGTTCAAAATATCTTTGAAATTTGGTGAGTCATACGATCCAAAATATTTTTGAGGCGTTAATACCCATAACTGGTGGGATACATTGCCCTTCGGTTACCCATTTAGCCTTAATTTCGTAACGGGTTTTTTGTCTCATTACTGATGGGTTATATAGCCCAGACCAAATGTGGCACTTCGCTCATAAAAGGGTTTTTATTGGTTTTTAAAGCAATATTCAAATATTTTAATCTTCATTAAAGTTCCTAAAACTTCGGGGATCTATTTTCAATACTTTAAAAATTATATTAGAAATAACTCTACCAGAACCACTTGCCAGTAACTGTTTTTGTTTTAAAGTATTTTTTTAACTGTTCGCTTGTTCTTTCAAAAAAAAATTGTGTCAATTAATTTTTGAAATCTGATGTTACACTCATGTATTCATGTTTCATTCGAATTCTTTATCTGGCTTTTCACTTCAAGGTGCTTTTTTCAAAAAGTTATATACTTTGATATTTTGGCAAATTATAAAATAAGAAAAAAAACCAAGAGTTTTTAAAATAGAACATTTTCAAATTAAAAGTAAAGGGTGTATTGAAAAAAAGTTTGTAATAATTTTTTAGGATTTTTGTTTCTAATTTATGACATAAACTTACAACAAAGAAAAATTGAAAAAAAATCAATCAAAAGATAATTTCTTCCATTTTGAGAAAACTCTATATAATAGTTAAGAACGAGGAAAAGTGTAGTAGAGTAGGCTGTATCAACTCTGGGATACCTGTATATCCGAAATATATACTTTATATCATCCGTTTAATTACTTTTGGCAAATATTTTAATACAGATATTTTTAGACTTTCAGTTATGAAGTCTAATAACAGTCTAGGTACAGAAGAAAATATAAATTGAAAGACAGCTTTTCGAACCTCTTCCACTGCACCGGCGAAATTTTCTTTAGACTTTTGCTATTAAAGTTAACCAATATTGACAAATGTTCATATACATCCATTTTTTTTCGGTACAGAGTAGTACTCATTTAAAATGAAGAAGATTATAGTTGCTTTTGTTAACTTTTAAATACCCGTGCATACCAAATATGATGTATAAAATAAAAAAAAGCCGTTATTTATTTCGCTTATGCTATTACATATATTAAAAAAATATATAAAAAAATAAAATAATTAAAAGAAATCTAACTCATCCTACCCCATAATATATGTTAAAAGAAAAAAAAACCCACTCTAAAAGTTAGTCCGAGTGCTGTCCAACATTACCAAGTAATCTGCCCTATTACTTTACCCGCCCAGTTTTAATTTTAACCTCGTAGCTTAATTAGATTCACAGTTATCGAATTGACAACTATGTATGGCCCGAAAATGGTTTTTTTTATTTTTTATGGTTTATTTTCTTTTTTTTTTTTTTTTGGCAAAAATTATGGGATAATTAGTTAAATTTTTTTATATTTTTTTTGTAATATATATAGTAGCTTTATTTTTTTAGTTATCGTGCGGATGGAAAGATGGATATATATAGCTAGATCAATTTACTTTTCGATTCTAATGGTCAATAGCGATGACAGCTATTGCATAAAAACGAATTTGAGAAATTTTCAGAATCCTAGCTCCTTTATTTTTTGATTCATCGTGCTGACGGAATGACGGGCATCAACGATAGCTAGATCGTTTTACTTTACGATTTTTATCTGACACATTCCTTTGTTCCCCCTCTCTTCTCTCCATCAAAAACGTAATGGCAAATTTAGTATACCCTTTTGACTTATAGTCATACGGGTATAAGGATTGTTCACAAATGTTTAAATACTGTTGGAAATAAATATGTTGCATATTTATTTTAAAAAAATTAAACACTTAACTTAAGTTAGAAGTGTTTAAAAATTGGAAATTTTTTTCAATTAATAACCTCTTACAAAAATAAGAAATATACTTGCAAAAATTTTTTTTCGTGTAACGTTAAATTAGAATAGTGTATGGCAATGCTATACATTTGTGTAACATAATAATATTCTTTAGATAATAATAATAGATAATAATAATGAAATTTTCAAATATAATTAGTAACAAATTACAAATTTCCCCAGCTTCGAAAATTAGCACCATTCTAAAAGGTGATTTAGGTCTTAAAAATTTAATAGTTTATATAATCCTTGATAGACGGTTGTTATGCTACCTTGTACGGATAAATTCTATCCTTCTATGGAAAATACTTTATTATTGTAGTTTGTAATAGAAGATAGAATGTGCAATTCTAACAATAGGCTCCATCAAAATAATAACGATTTAATAGAAACGCACAAAAATATAAAATTATTTATTTATCATTTTTAAAGAGACACACATTTTTGTTTTTTCTCTATTCTGTCTAATTTCTAACAAAATTATTTACTATAATGTTAATTTTGTAATATTCGCGGTTGACAAACGAACTTCCAGACATGTTGAGGGTCATCTTAATTCAATTAAACTCAAAACAATAGCAAATCCTTTTGGACTTTTAAATTTAAAGAAGACAATAGCGGGTCTGCTTTTCCTCCACTTGTTGATATAAACAACCACATCGTAAGAAAAGGCGAATTTGCTTGGCAAATGGTTCGCTTCTAACTCGTCACTGCTTCAGCACAAAGAATCCTATCTGTCCCAGAAGTTGGTTGTTTTCTTGGTAGAATATACTGTAGGACGTGAGCAGTGATAAAAATTTTGAAAATATTGATACTAAAACATCAGCAGGTCCTGACGGTATTACAACTACTGTCCTTAAAAAGGCATATACCTCCATTTTAAAACCAATGCGCAACCTTTTCCATCTTTTCTTTACTTCGGGTCTTCATCCTACCCAATAGAAGGTTGCACACTTTTTCCCAATTCCTAATTGGCAACCCTAAACATTTGCCTTTTAAAAATTTATAAAGTTTATAAAACGAGCTATCATTTGCCGTTTTCAGATTGCAAATATTCTTAACAGAACTCTTGTTATAACAATTTAAAAATGGGGCTTCTTCCAAATTCTGTAAAGTGTGGGGCTACAGAAAACAATTCTTCTACTAAATTATTTTTTTTTGTAATATCTACCGTCGGACGGACAGAGTAAAGCTATATAGGCACATTTTTACAAAATTTTTTGAAAATGTGTTAAAAAATCAAAACGCATAAGAAACCTGTTAACAGATAGATACAGAAAATTATAATAAAAACGTATAAAGCTATTCTTAGTTTAGCTGAGAGGTTTAGTTTAGTCTCTTAGTTTTTTTTTACATTTCAGTATGTACGAGTATACTTCTATTCTATTATCACTTACAGAACTAAAACAAACTATTATAATGTTAATTTAATGTTCTTTGGGTAACGAATTTCCTTTTATTAATTCAGAGAAATAAAGAGAAATTAAAATTATACCTGTCGTCCGACAGGCTTTTTTACTAGTAATACATAAATTATAAAATATTAAGTATTTAGAAGTATTTCTTTTGTTACTTTAACGCTCACTCCCCTCAGCTATCGTTATAGGGCTTTTCCGACTTTCAGGGGCTGTAACTCCGTAACGGTTGTGGCTACAGAAAAGAATTCTTCCATGAAATTATTTATCAAACGATGTCAAATTTTTGTAAAATTAGACAAAGGGGCGGACGGAAGGAAGGACAGCGTATAATTTAAATGTATAGACCTATTTTTATGCCCTACACCTATGAAATAGGAAGAGGGTATATTAACTTTGGTATGGTGCTTGTAATTTTAATTATTAAATATATTTATGCTTTGATTAGCCTTTTATCACAAAATTTAATAATTCAAATTTTTCCAATTTTGTAATTGAAGTTTTTTTTTTTTTAATATTTTTAAATAGATAAATTAGTAACAACTTTTAATGTTTTTGAATCGATAAAATAATTAGAAAATGTTTTTAGTATTATAAATTTAATTTGGTTAGCTATGTCTTACGTTCAAACTAATAAAAGTTTTATGGTTTTAAAATGGCTTATGGACTTCTTATTAATTTTGAACCAAATAGGTGTACTGTATTTCTAAGTCGGTTGCACCGACTGAGTGTTTCTTTACTTGTTTTCAAAATATTTTTTAAATATAGTTTTTATATACCATACTGTAATTGGAAATTCTCAGTAGAAGGAAATGTATAACAAGCACACATTAATTGGCCAAAAAATATCATATTTTAGTTGTTTTCTAAGAATTTTTATTTTTTTTTTTTTAAATTACCTGATGAAAATAAAATAAAAATATTTCATATTTCCATATAAAAGAAAAAATATTTAAGACTAAGAGAAAACGAGGAAGAGTGTAGTGGAGTTATCATCCGGTTATTTACTTTTGGCAAAATTTCAAACATACAACTTTATTAGGTGTAGTGTAATGATCATATAAAAGAAGAAGTTTTATGGCAGTTACACCCAGCTTCATTAGATGGAGACTAATGCTCATATAAAATAAGAAGTTGTATGGCAGCTACTCGAGCCTACTCCACTAGACCAACCAAATTATGCAGAAACTTTGGCCATAAAATTAAACAACTTTTGGCAAAATTTCAGACATGCAGCTGGAATAGGTACAGAGTAATGCTCATATAAAAAAAGAAGTTGTAAGGCAGCTACCCGAACCTTTTCAATTTCAAGATCCTAGGTCCTTTAGTATTTGAGTTATTGTGCTGACGAACGGACATACATAGCTAAATCGATATATTCTTTCGATTCTGATCCGATCCATACAATTGAGTCTATACGAAATGGCAAATTTATTATACCATTTGACTATAAAGTCATACGGGTATAACAAGGAAGAGCGTAGTAGAGTAGACTGTATCAACTCTGGGATACCCATATGACCGTAACATATACATTATATCATCTGGTTAATTACTTTTGGCAAAATTTAAAACATACAGCTTTATTATGTGTGTTGTAATGCTCATATAAAAGAAGGCGTTATATGGCAGCTACTCGAACTCTCTGTAGTAGACCAACGAAATTTTGCTGTAACTTTGGCCATTACACTTAACTATTTTTGGCAAAATTTCAGACACCCAGCTTCATTAGGTGAAGTGTAATGGTCATATAAAAGAAGAAGTTGTATGGCAGCAACCCTTTTTTGGCTAAAATTACGATTTCCTTCTACTGAGAAATTCCAATTTCGGTAAATTTGCAGTTTTCCGGAAGATTCATTCATATGTTGATTGTTGCTATTATACGTCTTTAATGAGCAATGTGAGGTTAGATTTATTTTTGTTTTTCAAAAGAAAAAATTTTATATATTTGTGTAAACAAAAAACTCTATTATTTGTTCATATACATAGGTACCCATATAAATGATGCTTTTTTCTTTGGTTTTAATTACAAAAATTTTGTAGCATATTTAATTAATATATATAAATATATAAATTATTATTATTATTATTATTATTATTATTAATATATTTGTCTAGGATGAGGTGTAACAAACGCATTCAATTAAATGTGTTTTGTTGGATGTGTTCAATTATTTAAAAATAAAATATTAATGTTTTGTTGAATGTGTTTTATTTTAGAAAATAAAATATCATAAATTATCATAAGCAGGCCAGAAAATATTTTATTTATTTTTAATAAAAAAAAAAAATTTTTTTTTGAAATTAAATTTACTTATTAGTTTATGAAAAATTTCATTTCAGTTTTAAAAATCACAGAAGATTTTCTGGAAATTTTAAATATATAGTAAGACATTTTGTAAATAAAAACTAAGAAGACAATGCTTCACAGGAACATTAAGTCTTAATAATTTTCAGTAAAAATCTGAAATAAGGGCGAAAGCCCAATGTATGCTTTGATGCATTGCTTGGTTTGCTTAAGCAAATAAACCAAGCAATGTATTAAAGTAATTTCAAAGTTTCCCCTCATCTCGCTCTCAACTCTACCTCATCTATCTCTCATCCCTTCCTGCATAACTTTTTAATTATATATCTATTTAAAAGTTAAAATGGAAAAAAATTATGTAACAACTGACGGTTGGGAAAGTGGGTTCAGGTATACTGTATACAATACATCTGAGTTCAATGCACCATAAAAAACAGACAAAATAGATTTTAAACTTAGTTAGGGTTAGATATATTAAAAAAATTTTAAATAAAATTTATAATTTGAATTTGAGAATGCAAAACTCAATTCAAAAATCAACATTTATTTAATACAATTTCACGTACATATAAATAGAAACATTATTTAGCATGTTGAATAGGTACATTATAGAACGGTTAGCTTTCAAACAAGTATTTTGATTTGAATCTAAACAAAGGAAACAATATAGAATGTATAACAACATTTTTTAAAAATGTATATACAAAACATTAATAGTTGGAGAAATAAATCATTATTGAAACAAAATAAATCTATTTCACATCTCTTTTTAACACAAATTTATCGAACTTAATTTTAAAAAGTACGTAATTGAATAAAAAAAAAAATATTAATTGAAATTAAAAAAACATTTCACCAAGAAGGGATTTGAACTCACAGCCCCAAAATTTTATCAAATTCAAAACATAAAAAAGGTAGACTAAATAAATTATTCATCTTCAAATTTTTAAGATACAACAACATATAAGTTTTTGTTTTTTTTGTACATAACTAGAATTGAAGCATAGTCTGTATTACGTAGAATGCAACGGTTACCATTTTATTTAAGAAAATGGTATTGATATATAATATATATGTAATTAAATTAGAAATAGTTCTTAATTAGAAAAAGTTCTTCTTTCAACTGACCTTCCGTCATTCTGTGACGGGCCAACAGCTAGTATTTATATATTTTATAAAATAAAACAGTACTGTTTTATTATTTTATATCGAACACATCCAACAAAACACATTTAACTGAATGTGTTTGTTACACCTCATTTATCAGGACAAATATATTTATAAATAATAATAATAACAATAACGGTAATAATAATAATAATAATAATAATAATAATAATAATAAAAATAATTATAATAGTAATAATAATAATAATAATAATAGTAATAATAATAATCATAAAAAAATAATAATAAAAAAGAAATAATAATCATTTATTAAACACTTCTTAATTGCAATTATTATTTACCTAATATTTTTTTTATTTTTTGTAATTATTATCTTTTTAATTTATAAAATATATCAATAGTTATTTACTTATTCATTCAATAATTTTTTTTTCGTGTAACTTATTTATTTTATTTTTAATATTTATTTCATTATTTTATATTACAAAATAGAAAGAAAAAATGTTTAATAATAATTACCATAAACATTTAAACGAGCTGAATGTTCAACACTGCCCATAGTATTTGTTGCAATACATTTATATAAACCACCATCATCTGGTCTGACATGTGATATATTTAAATGACTGATTACGTCACCATTTGTATCAACAAATTGTCCTATAGCTACCCTTAAATGCATTGAAATGTCAATTATTGGCTGAGAATCTAAAAGCCATGAAAACTGTAAATAAACAATAAAAAGAGAGAAAAAAATAATATTGAAAAATTGTGAAATAATAATTGTGAAAAATAAATAAATATTTTAGTTTTATTAAAAATTTTTTTCGTTATTTAAAAATTGAGGATTTATGGGTATTTGAGGATATTTAAACTGAAGTACCTGAATAATTTCATAATTTAAGTAAAGAGCAAACATTTAACTGTGTGTTTCGATTTTTGAACATTTATGTTAAAAGAAATAAAATTAATAGAAATTTATACACCGTTAATATTATAGTAGTTTGTTTTCAAATATATAATATTCCTTCAGAAATTTTTTATATTGGTTCATATACCAGTTAAATTATGTTTTGTTCAATTGGAACTTTTGAAAAATCGTAATAAACTATTACCGTAACCTGCATTTCACGGAAAACATAGTGTAGTAGAGTAAACTGTGTCAACTCTGGGATAACCATTTGACCGTAAAATAAACATTATATCATACGGTTTATTACTTTTGGCAAAATTTCAAACATACAGCTTTATTAGGTGTAATATAATGCTCATATAAAAGAAGGACTTGTATGGCAACTACTGGAACTCAATGCAGTAGACCAACCAAATATTGCAGAAACTTTGGCCATAAAATTAAACTACTTTTGGCAAAATTTCATTAACGCAGCTGTAATAGGTGCAGAATAATACTCATGTAACAAAAGAAGTTGTATGGCAGCTACCCGAACTCATGGACCAAAATGGCTGGATTTAAATAGCGATGTCAACTATTGCAAAAAAACGAATTTGCAAAAATTTCAAGATCCTTGCTCCTTTAGTTTTTGAATTATCGTGCGGACGGACGGACAGACGGAAGAACGGATGGACGGACATATATAGCTTAATTGAAGTTTTCTTCGATTCTGATCCCATCTATACACTTGAGTCTATTTCCTTTTCTGCGTCACAAACATAATGGCAAATTTAGTATACCCTTTGACTAATAGTCATACGGTTATAAAAAAGAAGTTGTATGAAAACTACTCGAACCAAAAGAAACAAACGGCTATTGCATAAAAGGAATTTCTGAAAATTTTAGAATGGTTGCACTTTTACTTTTTGAGTTATCGTGCGAATGGGCTGACATAAAGAAGGGCACACATACCTAGATCGATTTACTTTTCAATCCAATCCATAACTTTGAGTCTCTCTTCCTTCAGTTCAATTACAACTTTCATTATTTTAAGTGCTTTCTTTCAAAATCAGTTTTAAGTTTAACTTCTATTAATTTTTTCCCGAATATTTTCATATTATAAGCTGGATTTTGAAATAAGAATAGAGCGATTCTTATTTATTCAGGTTTTTGGATTCGTTTTCACTTCACCCCTCCAACCCAGGAAAATTACAGATACGAATACATATTTACTGGATTGGCCTGTACGTGTATTCATTGCGCAAACAGGAATTACTCCTTTCTTTAAAATGTGAAAAATCATTAACATAAAACTTCGCGATAAACACTATTTTAGATATAATATCCAAAGTGCTGTTCCAACTGACCTTGTAAATTGTCTCTTAATTTATTTTAAATCAATTCTCATTTAAAGGGCACATAATATTTTTTGAAGCAATATTCTGAAATTCAGCAATGGTTTCCCTAAAAACATGATTTGTTATTGACCAGTACAAATAAACTCATCGGGTATATTAATTATCTCTTGCTTCAATTTAATGGGAACCTCTTTATTACCTAATAGCAAAAGCCATTTTGAAAAGTTTATGTCATTTGGGTTTGTTCTCATATTCTTTTTCGGAAGAATTTTTCGAAACTCGCCACCAAATGCAATTACTTTTCCACCTATTCGTTCATTAAATTGAGTTATATCTTTCAACAAACGATCCAAACAATTAATTGCTAAAGTAGGAATCATTGAAGCTTCATCAATTAAAATAATATTTACCTGACAAAGTACATTAGCTTTTTGAGATCTCTCTTTTATAGAAAAAACTGAAATATCAGTTATTGGAACGTAGAAATCAAACTTTTATGTATAGTCTTTCCCTCGTAAACGTAAATAATATTTTATAACGTGTGATTTAAAAAAAAAATAGTGTTGCATCTAGATTTACTTAATATGCAACAAATCTACATATATATTAAATATTTGTTTATACCCTAAACCTATAGAATAGGTAAAAGGGTATATTAACTTTGGTATGATGTTTGTAACCACCTAAAGGAAGCGAGCTAGATATGGAAAAGTATATCGATATAGCCATGTCCATCCGTCCGTCCGTAGGCACGATAACTCAAAAAATAATGGAGCTATTTTGATGAAATTTTAACTGTAGGTTACACTAAAAGTACGGCGGGGATTGCAAATGGGCGAAATCGGTTCATGGGTTCGGATTCTGGACCTTTTAATCGATCGAAAGGCTAACGAACATATATAAAAAATCACGATAACTCAACAACTAATGACGCTATCTTCATCTAATTTGTGCTGTAGGTTACTAGTAATGAAACTACTTCGGGGAATGCGTAAGTTCGGGATTGGACCTTGGGTTCGGAACCTAAAACTTTTTGATCGAATTTAGGCCAAACGAGCATAATTCCGAAACCAATGAAGTTCCAAATTTGGTATCAGGGTGTCCCTTCCTATTTCCTTAGTGTTTTGAAATTTGAGCCCCATTGGAGTAGTGGGTCGAAGACCAGCCACACATTTCCGAAGACCTTAAAGCATATCTTTAAAATTAATAAAGATAGCAACTTGAAAAAATGTAGAAGCTTCCAATTTGGCACAAGGGTGTTCTTTACTATCTCTTGCATGTTCCCCTAATTTGGGATCAATTGGAGTGGTGGTTCAGTACCCCTTTTAGACCTTCCACGTTTTAAAAGCTTATAATCGAAATTACTAAAAATAGTAACTAAAAATTAAGATAGAACGTTCAAATTGTGTACAAGGGTTAACTAGTACTTAAAGCACAGCGCGGACTGCATAAGGGCGAAACCACCCCAAGGGTTCGGATTCTGGACCTTTTAATCGGTTTCAGGGCTAACGAACATATATAAAAAATCGCGATAACTCAACAACTAATGACGCTATCTTCATCAATTTTGTGCTGTAGGTTATTGGTAATAAAACTACGGCGGCGATTGCGTACGGTAAGGATTGGACAATGGGATCGAAACATAGAACTTTTTGATCGAATTTAGGCCAAACGAGCATAATTCCAAAACCAATGAAGATAGAATCTTCAAATTTGGTATCAGGCTGTCGCTTTTGATTTCCTTGCACTCCTTCAAATTTGAGCTCAATTGGAGTAGTGGGTGGGGACCAGCCATTTAGTTCCGAGGTCCTTAAAGCATATTTTCGAAATTAATAAAGATAGTAACTTGAAACAAATGTAGAAGCTTCAAATTTGGCACATGGGTTTTCTTTACTATTTCCTGCGTGTACCCCTAATTGTGGATCAATTGGAGTGGTGGTTCAGTACCTCTCTTAGACCCCCCAATGTGTAAAAGCTTGTCATCGAAATTAATAAAACTAGTAACTTAAAATTAAGATAGAACGTTCCAATTGTGTACAAGGGTTAACTAGTATTGAAAGTATGACGGTGTCTGCATATGTGCGAAATCAAGGGCTAAAAAAGTTCAAGGGCTAACAAACATATATCTTAAGAACACCATAACTCAAAAAATAATAACGCTATTTGATGAAATTTAAACTCTAGGTATTGCAAGTACCATGGGAGTTGGTTCTGGCCGAGTTTGGTGAATGAGTTCGGATTCTAGAAGCTTTTGATCAATTTGAGACTGAACGAGTATAATTTCGAAGCCAAAGAATATATTTCCTATTTTTAATGTGTCCCCGAAATTTAGACTTAATTATAGTAGTTCAGCTATGTTCAAAGGTACTTGCTGCATTTATGTAAAATTTATTTTTATATTTAAATGAATTATATGAAAAAGTCTAAGTTTGTAATTGTATTTTAGAAATACATTTATTGCATATTTTGCGTTTATAAGCTTTTCTATTAGGTATATGAACTAACCATTTAAAATAATTGCAATTTTGAAAAATTTGGGTTATTAAATATATTATTATATATTTATCACAAAATTTAATAATTAGAATTTTTTCATTTTGTAATTGAATTGGAATAAATATATTTTCATTTATTTCAAGTTTTTTTGTTTTTTAATATTTTTAAGTAGATAAATTAGTAAGAATTTGTAATATTTTTTAATAGATAGTGTAATTAGAAAATCTTTTTATTATTATAAAGTTAATTTGGTTAGCTATATATGTCTTACGATCAAATTAATAATAGCTTTTATGGTGTTAAAATGACTTATGGATATCTCATTAAATTTGAACCAAATAGGTGTAGGGTATTTCTAAGTCGGTTGCACCGACTGACTGTTTCTTTACTTTTTAAATTTTGTTTTATATTTCAAAATTGGAGCATTTTCAACTTTGGTAAAGAAATTATTTGGTTATAAAGTTATATATCGGTATAACTCCAAGACAATTGGTCCGACAGACATGGACTCGACCCCGCGACATCTAAACCTTTAAATCAAAATTTGATTTAAGAAAATCGGGCTTTTAGTTTTGGCTTTATCTCAAAATAACAAATCGGGCTTTTGTAATTATATATATAAATAGAAGAAGATATGTAGATATAATGCAGTTTTTATTTTAAATTTGTCATTACGTTTGTGACGCAGAGAAAAAGGTGGGGTATATATGTGGGAATGCAGAAATCATAAATTATTTTTGCTAAATTACATATAGCATATTCGGAAGTTGACCCTAACATTATAGCATATTCGGACGTTGACCCTAATATTTAGGGTACAACATGATATATGATCTTTTTATTTACTGTTCTTTTTTCAAAATGATGATATAAAAAAAAAGAAAGAAGTTGATCAGTAAGAACGTGGCCGTGGAAGAAGAAAGAAGAAATAAGCTGATTATAAAATTATTACTTTTGTATTATTAAAATTATTACTTTTGGATTATTAAAATTATTACTTTTGTATTATTAAAATTATTACTTTTGTTTGAATTCAGCATTTGGGGGCTCAACCGGGATTGAGATTAAAAAAAAAAAGCTATTTTATTAAATTTAAGTGTTTCACTAAAAAATATATAATATTTTTATGGATATTTGAAAATATAAAAGTAATGGCAAATGAACAGTAATTGTAAAACAAAATATAAACAGATAAAATATGCTCTAAATAAATTTTTTTTTGAACGTTTTAAAACTAGTGTGAGCATTTTAAAATTTTTGTAATAAATAAGCATATAAGTAAAGAATGTGCTAAGACTATTTATTGTACACAAATTTCGTCGGTATTAAAATTTGGTGAAAGAATAAAAAATAAGAAAACTTTTACGTGGAAGATTATAAGTTGAAATTTATATTGAGAAGGTGAATAAATTAAAGTAAAGGGTAAAACGGAGGAAAAGAAAGTCTTAAAATACACACAACACGTGCTTATTTAGCTAACGGAGCAGAAACGAAGCGTCTGGATTCGTCAGTTATTACGGTAATAAATAAGAAGGTAGAACGCATGGTTATAATACCGCTAATTATTGCCGCTAAATATTTTATGTAAAAAAAAAAAAAAAAAAAAAGAAAAATATAAAAATAAAATTTCCTTAAAAGTTAAAAATAAAAGCAAATTTTTGTAAGGTTATTTTAAATTTTATTTTGATATGGGTAGAAAAGGTAGAAACAGAAGAACCAGTGATTCAGCAGTGCATTTTGATGATGAAGAGACATGGGCTAATTCCACCAGAATTCAGGGGACAACAACTAATTCGACAGTTAGGTTAAATTTTTCAGATTTTGAAAATTTAGTGGCAAAATTTTCTGGAGACAACAAAACTTGCGTGAGAAATTGGATTGAAGATTTCGAACGTTATGCAACTACATTTGCGTGGAATGAGCTACAACGGTTTATATTTTGTAACAAGTCTTTAGTTGGAGCGGCGAAACTTTACATGGATTGTGAAGTTAAACCAACTTGTTATCGCGATCTGAAGATAGCGCTAATACAAGAGTTTAGTGGGAGAATAACTAGTGCAGAGGTTCATAAGCTTTTACGGGAAAGGAAGAAAAAGCCAGATGAAACTTTTAGGGAATATTTGTACGCTATGGTAGGGCTAGCATCGCAAACGCAAATCGATGAGGAATCGGTCGTCAGTTATATAATCGATGGCATCCGAGATACTTCAAGTGGAAAAATGGTTTTGTATGCGGCTAAAAATATTGAAGATCTGAAGGAGAAACTATTTGTATACGAAAAAATTAAACAAGATGAAAGAACACCAACTTTTACAGAACGAACGCAAAGACCAAATACAGTTCCGAAATTGGAAAGAATTGCTAAACCGGTAGAAAAAAAGAAATATTGTTTTAATTGCGGGGTAAGTACTCACGAAGCACACGCATGTCCAAACAGAAATAAAGGCCCTAAATGCTTCGGGTGCAATGAATTTGGTCATAAACGTCCTGATTGTCCAAATAAGATTACCTCGGCAGCTCATGTAGTACAAACAACGGAGCTGCACCCAATTAAAATTAATGACATAACGCTAAACGGTCTAATTGATACTGGCAGCAATATTTGTATTATTAAAAAATCCTTAACTAAATTAATAAATCCAAAATATAATTTTAGTAACCAAAGTATTTCAGTGACTGGTTTAGGAGCTAAAGTGGAAACAAAGGGCGCCTGCATAGTTGATATCACAATTAATGGCATAATATTTAATGACGTTACACTGCACATGGTAGAAGAAAATTATATCACCCCAGATGTAGTAATTGGAATGGATTTATTGTCTAGAGCTGTGGTGAAAATTCAAGGAAGAAATGTTACTATAGAAAGAAATTGCAATGACGATATTGTAAACAAAACTCAATCGGAAAATTCCCAGCCAGAACAGGCAGGATGTTACTTAGCACAAATTGACCCTGATTTGTACGATGAGCAAATCACACCGGATTTGTCACATTTATTAGATGTGAAAGTGAAGGAAAAAATTTATAATTTGATTAAAAACTATTCACCTGTAGAACCACCCGAGTCGCCAATTAAAATGAGAATCGTGCCTATGAATGAAGAACCAGTTTTCCGATCTCCACGAAGGTTTCCACCTATGGAACGTCAAATAATAGATATTCAAGTAAAAGAATGGCTTGAAAAGGGCATCATTCGAGAGAGCGCCTCAGATTATTCCAGCCAGGTTGTGCTTGTAAAGAAGAAAGACAATTCATACCGTATGTGCATCGATTATAGGGCGGTCAACAAAAAAATTTATAAAGAACGGTACCCCTTACCGGTGATAGAAGACCAGCTAGACAAGTTACAAGGATCAAATTATTTTACAACTTTGGACCTAGAGAACGGTTTCTTTCACGTCTCCATAGACGAAAGCAGTCGAAAGTTTACAGCTTTTGTAACGCAAGGTGGTCATTTCGAATTTAACCGCGTCCCATTTGGCTTGTGTAACTCACCAGGTATATTCCAAAAATACATTAATTATATTTTTAGAGACTTGATACGAGAAGGAATTGTTGTTATTTACATGGATGATATACTTATTCTGGCAAAAGCTATAGATGAAGCGATTGAACGATTAAAGAAAACTTTGAAGACTGCGGCTGAGAATGGATTAATGATCAAATGGAAGAAATGCCAACTTCTACAAGAAGAAATAGAATATTTGGGACACCGGGTATTTAAAGGAACCATTTCACCTTCTAAAGCGAAAGTAAAAGCTGTTATAGATTTTCCTTGTCCACGAACAATTAAACAATTGCAGAGCTTCCTCGGACTAGCAGGATATTTTAGAAAATTCATCCGAAATTTTTCATTAATAGCTAAGCCACTAAGCGATATTCTGAAGAAAAAATCAAAATTTCAGATTAAAGAAATACAACTTGAAGCCATACAAAATTTAAAAAGTGCATTGATCACAACTCCAGTTTTAAAAATATTTCAATATGGGTTACCCACCGAATTACATACCGATGCCAGCAAAGACGGATATGGTGCAGTTCTGTTACAAAGAGATGCTGAAGATTCAACCCTTCACCCTGTATTTTACATGAGTAGGAAAACCAATGAGGCAGAGAGGAATTATAGTAGCTATGAACTGGAGGTATTGGCAGTCATAGAAGCCGTTAAAAAATTTAGAATATACTTATTGGGTCAAAAGTTTAAGCTGGTTACCGACTGTAAAGCTTTTCAATGTACCATACGGAAAAAGGATTTAACAACCAGAGTAGCCCGATGGGCACTATTATTAGAAGAATTTGATTATGAAGTTGAGCATCGACCCGGTACAAAGATGCTACATGTAGATGCATTAAGTCGAAATGCAGTTGCGATGTGCGTAAGTTATGGTAGTACATTTGGAAGTACGTTTTTGTCAAAACTTGCAGAGTCACAACAAAAGGATGAAAGGATTGCAGCTATTATGGAAATTTTGAAAAACGGATCATATAAGGACTATCTCATAAATAATGATTGCATGAAAACAGGTATCATCCGAGAAGTTCACGAAAAAGGGCACTTCCATTATAAAAAAATGAAAGAATTGCTGGAGAAAGAATTTTATATCCCGAATCTGAAAAATAGGATAGATAATTGTATTGCAGGATGCATAAGGTGTATTCTTGCTGAAAGAAAAATCGGAAAACCAGAAGGAATGATATACCCAATTCCAAAAGGAGATCGACCTCTCGATACGTTTCACATCGATCACTTAGGACCATTGCAAAACACAAAGAAACATTATCGCTACATTTTTGCTGTAATCGACGGATTTACGAAGTTCTCGTGGCTATTCCCCACAAAAACTTTAAATTCAGACGAAGCAATACAAAAATTAGAAATAATTTCAGAAACTTTTGGATATCCAAGCCGAATCATATCAGACAGAGGAGGAGCGTTTGCGTCTAACAACTTCCAAGATTTTTGTAAGAATCGAGATATTAAGTTATATTACATAACACCTGGGGTTCCACGTTCCAACGGGCAAGTAGAAAGGCTGAATCGAACAATTATTGCAGCTCTTACCAAAATGTCTTTGGACGATCCAGAGAAGTGGTACAACTTCACGAAACCTCTTCAACGGGTACTGAACTCGACGTTTCAGCGCGCTATTAAAACGACACCAATGGAGCTTTTAGTCGGAGTAAAAATGAAAGACGATCGTGATTTACATATCGTCGAAATAATAGAAGACGAAATCAGATATGATTTTGAAGAAGAGCGGAACGAACGAAGAGAAAATGCAAGAAAGGAAATATTGGAAATACAAGAAGAAAATCGTCGCCAATGTAGAAGGAAAAGGAAATCGGCACGAATATTTAAAATTGGTGATATGGTCGCCATAAAAAGAACTCAATTTGGCACCGGCTTGAAGATAAAATCTAAATTTCTGGGACCCTATAAAATCATAGGAGAGAAGGGATTCGATCGATATAAGGTAGAAAAGTTGGGAAACTCTGAAGGACCAAAAACAACAGAAACTAGCGTTGACAACATGAAACCATGGTATATGGAAGATGAAAACGAACTGAGCGAAGAAGATGAAGCAGTAGTCGGAAATGTTGAAATAGATTGTGATAATTCATTTGAGGCAAATGAATAAGTAGGATGGCCGAATGTGGGAATGCAGAAATCATAAATTATTTTTGCTAAATTACATATAGCATATTCGGAAGTTGACCCTAACATTATAGCATATTCGGACGTTGACCCTAATATTTAGGGTACAACATGATATATGATCTTTTTATTTACTGTTCTTTTTTCAAAATGATGATATAAAAAAAAAGAAAGAAGTTGATCAGTAAGAACGTGGCCGTGGAAGAAGAAAGAAGAAATAAGCTGATTATAAAATTATTACTTTTGTATTATTAAAATTATTACTTTTGGATTATTAAAATTATTACTTTTGTATTATTAAAATTATTACTTTTGTTTGAATTCAACATATATAGACTCAAAGGTATGGGTCGAATCAGAATCGAAAGGTAAATCAATCTAGTTACGCATAGAAAAAGGTGGGGTATATATAGACGCAGTATAAATTTTGGTATGTCTACTGCAGTGGGTTCAAGTAGCTGTCATACAACTTCATCTTTTATACGAGCGTTACTCCTTATCTAATAAAGATGGACGTCTGAAATTTTGTCAACAGTAGTTAAGTTTAATGGCCAACGTTTGAATAAAAAAAAGTTGGTGTAGTGGAGGATGTTCGAAGAGCTGCCTTTCAACTTATATTTTCTTTTGGGTTATATATGAATTTTTAACCGGAACATATAATGCCAATATTACGGTTATAAGTTTATTTCAAAGTTGACAAAAGCCTACTCTACTACACTTTAACTAAAAATCTTTAATGCACGTAAATCAATACAATAAAAATGTTGTATTTTGTATGATATATTATTATATTTTTTTTTTACTTGAGGCGGTGGTGATCCACTTGCTGAACATTTAAGAGATATATGTGGTCCTAGACGAACATTTTGTTCATTTGCATTATGTAATAAATAAGTATACCAATCATGAATCTCCTGTTAACTGTATTACTAATTTTCATTGCATGTTTGCATACATGCAGCAAGTACCTTTGAAAACAACTTAAGTATCCACAATTTCTTAATTATATATTACCTATGATAATAATTCAATGAAATATTTGATATACTAAAATTTAAAAATAAAAAATTTAATCGTTTATTATGACGGAAGGTCAATTGAAAGAACAACTTTTTCTAATTAAGATTAAGATCTAATTCTAATTTCATTATTTTATTTTATTTTTATTTTATTTCATTAACCAAAACAAGGTTTTTACAAACAAAAAAAAAAGAAAATATCATATACTATTATTCATAATTTAAAATTTTAAACAGAATTTACAAAAAAAAAAAAAGTGTAAGAACAATTAACAAAAATTAGAATATTTAGGTCAAATTACAATACAAAGTTTTTTTTTACTGTACAAAATATTAAAAATTTACACAAAAAACAAAAAATGCTTACCGAACAAAAACAAAAAAGCAAAAGCACTGTATGAACGTAATTACTTATGATATAATATCATATAATATGTTAATATGTACTTGAACTTGAAATTATTATTAAGTTTACAAAATAGGTTCATTTAAAAATTTTTGCTTAAGTTTATATTTAAAAGTGTTTTTAGATATATCTGTTGAAAAAAGATAACTATGTTTATTAAATGTAGTGCAACATCTGTTTATAGGTTCATTATTTGCGTATTGAGTTCTGTGAGTATTTTCAATCAAAAATTTAGTGTTTCTTGTTTGTCTAACTTCGTTATTTATTCTGACTTTATACGTTAGAAACTGAATATCAATATTTTTATTTAAGATGTCGAAAGTGAAGCAGGATGAAAGAATTTCCCTGCGTGATGCAAGAGTTAACATTTTCAAGGTATTTAGTCTTGTAATGTAGCTTGGAAGAGTGGAGTACTCTGAAGGGTCATATTGGTTTCTTAGAGCAAATAAAAGAAACTGTTTTTGAACAGATTCAATTCTTTTAGAGTGTGTTTGAAATGCCGGATCCCAAACAATGTGACCATATTCTAAAGTAGATCGAACCAAAGAACAATAAAGTGCTTTTGTTACTGCTACGTCATTAAACTCTTTGGCCCTTCTTTTAATGAAACCTAACATTTTATTTGCCTTTGCAATCATGTGTTCGTAATGAAGATTAAAATTTAATTTATCATCCAAAAGAATCCCAAGATCGGTCATGCTATTCACCCTTTCGAGAGCTAAATTGTCTATTAAATAATTGAAAAGTATTGTATTTCTTTTACGTGTAAAGCTTATGACCTTGCATTTCTCAATATTTAGTTCTAATCTATTGGATATGCACCATTCATGTAAAGAATGCATGTTTCCTTGAAGTAATTGAACATCAGAGTTATTCTTAATAACATGAAAAATTTTAAGATCGTCAGCAAATGCAATATGAGATACACCTAATAATTTTTCAGAAAGATTTGAAATAAATACATTGAATAGAAGTGGACCTAAATGGCTACCTTGAGGCACACCAGAAGTAACATAAATTGGGTTTGACAAATGGTCTTGGAATTTTATGTTCTGAGTTCTTCCAGTAAGATAAGAGCCAAGCCATGCCAAGAAAGAACCAGATATGCCCAAAGTTTCAAGTTTCTTCAGCAAAATATTATGATCAACACGATCGAAAGCTTTGCTACAATCAGTATAAATTGCGTCAACTTGGTAACCCTTCTCCATTTCATTTAAGATTTCAGAAGTGTAAACTATAAGATTTGTAGTAGTAAAGCGACCTTTTCTGAAACCATGCTGTTGTTCATTTAGTTTAATATTAATAATAGGTGTGATTTTGCCCACCACAATTTTCTCAAACAATTTTGGGATAGTCGAAAGGATGGCTATTCCTCGATAGTTTTCAACAGAAGCTTTGTCTCCTTTTTTATGAATAGGGGTCAAAAAAGATTCATTATTTTTTTATTCATTCATTTATTCATTCATTTTATTCTTTACACTTCTCATTACTTTCTTAAAACCTAATAACAAAATATATAAAATATAACATATATAGTTACATCAATAATTCAATAATAAAATTACAATAAATCGATAGTTCAATAATATAGTAAATGCAATATTAATTAAAAGAAAATTCAAAAAAAACAAAAAAGTACTTAAATAGAATAGAAACTAAGTAAGAATAAAAAAAAAAATAAATGATTAATGACATTTTGTATTTTAGATAAAATAGTTTTAAATGCCATATTATAATTCTTTAATTTGCACAAAATTCCTGAAAAATGGTGGGGTGTACCAATTAAGATATTAAAAATTAATAAGTATCAAAAGAAAGAAAATAAAAACAAAATATAACAAAATAAAAAACTTATTTGCTAAATAGAAGCTCAATCAAAACATTACATCAAGCAAATCTTCAACCTGATCAAAATTAAAATCAAATAACCAATGTTTCAGTGCTTTAATAAATTTGCTAAAAAATCGACATTTTCTTATGTACAAAGGTAATATGTTAAACAAGCGACATGCAAGAATACTATAAAATCTACGATAACACACAGTACGGAAAGTTGGAACATTCACATAGAACATATTATTAGTACGCAAGCGATAAGTACTTGAAAATCTATTATTTAAATATCCAGATCTGATAAAGAACATTTTTAACACTTTGTAATAATACAAATGACGAACGGGCAAAATTTTTGTTTCTTTGAAAAGATGAAAACTATGATGCAAACGTTGTTTTTTACATACTTTTCTTAACACATTCTTCTGTAAAATAAGTATTGGTTGTATCTTGTACCAATGAGCTCCTCCCCAGCATGTAATACCATATTGCAATTTGGATTGGAATAAGCCATAATAGAAAGTCATTAAAACTTCTGTAGAACATAATTCCTGTAAACGAAAAAAACTACATAGGGTGGAGCGAAAATAACTTTTTAGCAATTCTGTATGGGGAGCCCAGCTCATTTTATTGTCAATAGTAACACCTAAATATTTAAACTGTTCCACAATTTCTATGTCAAAACAATTAATACTACAAAAAAGGTTACTATTGAACGAACAAACAGAACTGCTACATGTACAATAATTAAAAGTTAATTTATGCCTTTCACATTCAGGGGCATGATATTTAACTTGCCCAACACAAGGTTTTTTAGGTGGAAGATTGAAAAACATAATTTTTGTTTTATTGCTAATTACTAGCATATGATATGCGAACCAATTTCGTAGTATATTTAAATCATGGTTAACATCACAAAACAAATTTAGAGAACTGTCTGATCCATACACGCAACCAAGATCGTCCGCAAAAGCAATTGCCGTACACTTAAATTCTAAATCAAATATAGAATTAATATATATTAAAAAGAGAATTGGCCCCAGTACAGACCCCTGCGGTACCCCATTTTTTATGTACTTTGTATCCGACAGTTTACTTCCAATTTTCACTCTTTGGCATCGTGACTTCAAATAACTGGCAAACCAATCCAGCATAAAGCCCCTGAAACCAGCATTTTCAATTTTTTTAAGCAAAAGTTTATGATTGACCGTGTCAAAGGCTTTTGTAATATCTACGAACAGGCCAGCACTGTATTTACCTTTATCCAAATTTTCATACACTTTGGAGCAAAATTTTAATAACGCATCTTCTGTGGAAATGCCATTTCTAAAGCCAAATTGAGCCGGACTTAAAAATTTTGTCTTATTTAGAAAAGCTATAATCCTGGTTTTTACAATTTTCTCAAAAACCTTTGCTATTGAAGGGATAAGTGAAATTGGTCTGTAATTATTCAGATTCTTGCGTTCCCCTTTTTTGAATAAGGGAATTACGATTGCACACTTAAGGGCATCAGGAAACACACCTGAAAGAATGCTCCTGTTAAAAATATGCGCTAGAATATCACAGATCATTAAATGTATTTTTTTTAAGAAAATATTAGACAAACCATCATGCCCACAGGAATACGTATTTTTTAGTGTTTTTATTGCTTTAATTATTTCGAGATAAGAAATTGGTTCAAAACCAAAACTAGTATTACTTCTATATTGTTCTAGAGAATTAAAAGTACAATTACAACTATAAGAGTTGGCTTGAGAAATCAAGTTTACAGTAACATCACTAAAATAATCATTAAATAAATTCGCAACTTCTAGTTCATCCTTATAAACATAATCATCTTTTTTCACTACAATAGTATTGCTTTTATTTTTTGGTTTACTTAAAATATTGTTAATCACCTGCCACTCACCTTTAAGATTACCTAAATTTTTTGCAAATTCATTCTTATAAAAATTATTCCTTTGTAACTTAATTTTCGTTTTTAAATTTTTGCTAATTTTTTTATATTTTTTCCGAAGATTATGACTATGTGGTGACCTACTGCATTTTTTACCTAACTTATTTTTTAAATTTATTTCATTTATTAACTTATTATTAATCCACGGTTTTAACCTCTTATATTTGCTGCGTAAAGTAAGAGTTGTGCTACAACTACATATATGTGCCTGCAAAATTTTACTAAAGATGGTATAAGCTTTGGAAATATCATTTTCTACCAGAACTTCTTCCCAAAACTCATACTGTAATCTTAAATTCAATTTTGCATAATCTATTTTCTTTAGTTTTTTGACATTACTGTTTTTATTATTTTTAACTTCAATCAATTTTTTAGTAATTAACCCTATCATACAGTGATCAGTGATATTCAGATCTAAATTAATTTTTTGAATCAATTCGAATCTAGATGATCGAACATAAAAATGGTCAATGCATTTACCCGAAGATGGACGAGTTGTTTCGTTTATTATGGAAGTTAGCCCATGGGTTGCCAGCAATGTTAAAAGATTTGTTACATCATCATTTACCTTCAATAAATCTAGATTTATGTCACCTACCACGAAAAGATTTTTTGCATTTTCATTAAGTAACAAATTTGAGAATTCATTAAGGAATACACTAAAATGGTGTTTATGAAACCTATATATACATAAGGAGGTAAAATTAACGTCATTGACTGTACACGAAATTTTTAAAATATCAGCACTCTTAAGGTTATAGTTAACCACTACACACTCATAAACATTTTTTACAAAACAACCTACACCACCTGAAACATAATTACCATTTGTACATGCATAAAAGTCATACCCTGGAATGTGAAAATCCGAAATTTCATAATCATAAATCCATATTTCCGAGACAAATAAAAAATCTGGTAGTGATTTAAAACCTTCAAGTTCAGAAATAAGATGGTTGAAATTTTGCCTT
Organism: Dolichopus griseipennis; assembly: GCA_963082915.1. Classification (NCBI taxonomy): domain Eukaryota; kingdom Metazoa; phylum Arthropoda; class Insecta; order Diptera; family Dolichopodidae; genus Dolichopus; species Dolichopus griseipennis. The sequence continues at coordinate 85,829,928 of OY720441.1, forward strand.
AAGCTTCTAATGTTTTGATGGACTAAAACAAAATTATTCAAACAATTACTATTAAAATTTGCAACATTATCAATAGTAGGTAAGGTAAGGTCATTGTTAATAAGATCGTAATCGAAGCTAGAAATATCAAGTAACATTTTAAATATAAAAAATAAAAATTAAAAAATCAAGAATTAATTTTTGATAAATCTTCGAATGAACTTATAACAATGGCCTTATCTCCCTCCACTTTTCTAAGGAATATTTTGCAATTATGATACCATAAAAACATAAAATTGTTTTGTTTTTTTAATTTTTTTGCTTCCATATATAAAGCTTTGGTATAATTTGTAAATGCTTCGTTTATGTAGATGCTGCTTTTTTTTTTTGTACCAAAAGTAGATGTGTTGAGTTTTTCTACATTCGAAGATTTTGCCTTAATAATTTTTTCCTTTGTATCATAAGAATTAAAATCCACACATAACACTTCTTTATTTTTCATTTTAGCATTTTTTAATGTTTTAACATAACAATTACTAATTTCATTCACATCAATGCTTAATTGCAAACAATCAGAAAAAACTTTCTTTGCCGTAGGTAATGCGTTATTATTATTGAGATTGGGAATACCAACAATTTCAATTGCATTATTCTTTTCTTTTTGTTTTATAACATTAATTTTTTGCTCCAATATGTTGATTTTTTTCTTAAGTAAAATATTCTCCTCTCTTACTAATGATAACTCACTTAAAAATCGAGCGTTAATATCTTTAATATTTACTAATTCTTGATACAGTAACTCCATAGTGACTTCTTTGTTGTTATTCTCAGCAGTTAATGAATTGAGTGGTGGAATAGGCGGAGTAGAATTAATCTCGGCTCTTTTTTCTGTTTGTGTTTTGTTATTATTCTCTGAAGAGAGTATCATTTGAGTAGTATAACTACTGCTACCAGACAAATTATGTTGATCGTGAATAATAGATTGTCGTCTCACTTTGTCACATTTAACGCAACGAAATTTATTTCCACTTTCCTTAAAATAAGATAAATCCTCTTCTCGAAGATTAGCACATACAGCATGAAAATTGTTATTGCAATCACAGCAAGTACTATAAACGTCATAGCGTTGTACTTTTTTTGTACACGTATAGCAATACATTTTAGTGTTTATTTTCTCTTTAAAATATAATTTTTTTTTTTTTTTTTTTTTTTTGTTTTTTTACTTAAATTTAATATGCTTTTTTTTTCACTGTTAGATTTCTCTTTAAATAATTCCAATAGTCTCTTTTATTTTGATATTTTTTCCTTTACTTATATTTATATTTTTTTTTTTTTTGTTCTTTTTCTATTTTTTATTTCAAATAATTATTAAAATCCAATTAACACTAATTTATAAATTCAAAATTAATAATTTTAATAAAAAAAATTTTTTGTTTTATTTTTTATCACTTTTTGATTTTTAATTGTTAAAAATTCAATAAATATTCAAAATTAGTATATTTGATTTGATTAAACTGTATAATTTTACTCTAAATCCATGTGCACCCCACACAAATTCATTAGAGAGACTGATTTCCAAGCAGATGGGAAGGTGCCTGACGAAAGTGATATATTAAATATAATGTGAAGTGGATATGTCAAATAACTAATGCAATTGTATAAAGAAGAAGGAGCAATTAAATCCGGGCCCACACCTTTTTTAAGATCGAGGTTATTAACTGCTTCATAAATTTCATTTTCCGAAATATACAAATCTTTTATAATTGAATTAGTATTACTAACCGAGTTTGAAATTGGGATATTGATGGATGAGCAAATGAACAGTAATTGTAAAACAAAATATAAACAGATAAAATATGCTCTAAATAAATTTTTTTTTGAACGTTTTAAAACTAGTGTGAGCATTTTAAAATTTTTGTAATAAATAAGCATATAAGTAAAGAATGTGCTAAGACTATTTATTGTACACAAATTTCGTCGGTATTAAAATTTGGTGAAAGAATAAAAAATAAGAAAACTTTTACGTGGAAGATTATAAGTTGAAATTTATATTGAGAAGGTGAATAAATTAAAGTAAAGGGTAAAACGGAGGAAAAGAAAGTCTTAAAATACACACAACACGTGCTTATTTAGCTAACGGAGCAGAAACGAAGCGTCTGGATTCGTCAGTTATTACGGTAATAAATAAGAAGGTAGAACGCATGGTTATAATACCGCTAATTATTGCCGCTAAATATTTTATGTAAAAAAAAAAAAAAAAAAAAAAGAAAAATATAAAAATAAAATTTCCTTAAAAGTTAAAAATAAAAGCAAATTTTTGTAAGGTTATTTTAAATTTTATTTTGATATGGGTAGAAAAGGTAGAAACAGAAGAACCAGTGATTCAGCAGTGCATTTTGATGATGAAGAGACATGGGCTAATTCCACCAGAATTCAGGGGACAACAACTAATTCGACAGTTAGGTTAAATTTTTCAGATTTTGAAAATTTAGTGGCAAAATTTTCTGGAGACAACAAAACTTGCGTGAGAAATTGGATTGAAGATTTCGAACGTTATGCAACTACATTTGCGTGGAATGAGCTACAACGGTTTATATTTTGTAACAAGTCTTTAGTTGGAGCGGCGAAACTTTACATGGATTGTGAAGTTAAACCAACTTGTTATCGCGATCTGAAGATAGCGCTAATACAAGAGTTTAGTGGGAGAATAACTAGTGCAGAGGTTCATAAGCTTTTACGGGAAAGGAAGAAAAAGCCAGATGAAACTTTTAGGGAATATTTGTACGCTATGGTAGGGCTAGCATCGCAAACGCAAATCGATGAGGAATCGGTCGTCAGTTATATAATCGATGGCATCCGAGATACTTCAAGTGGAAAAATGGTTTTGTATGCGGCTAAAAATATTGAAGATCTGAAGGAGAAACTATTTGTATACGAAAAAATTAAACAAGATGAAAGAACACCAACTTTTACAGAACGAACGCAAAGACCAAATACAGTTCCGAAATTGGAAAGAATTGCTAAACCGGTAGAAAAAAAGAAATATTGTTTTAATTGCGGGGTAAGTACTCACGAAGCACACGCATGTCCAAACAGAAATAAAGGCCCTAAATGCTTCGGGTGCAATGAATTTGGTCATAAACGTCCTGATTGTCCAAATAAGATTACCTCGGCAGCTCATGTAGTACAAACAACGGAGCTGCACCCAATTAAAATTAATGACATAACGCTAAACGGTCTAATTGATACTGGCAGCAATATTTGTATTATTAAAAAATCCTTAACTAAATTAATAAATCCAAAATATAATTTTAGTAACCAAAGTATTTCAGTGACTGGTTTAGGAGCTAAAGTGGAAACAAAGGGCGCCTGCATAGTTGATATCACAATTAATGGCATAATATTTAATGACGTTACACTGCACATGGTAGAAGAAAATTATATCACCCCAGATGTAGTAATTGGAATGGATTTATTGTCTAGAGCTGTGGTGAAAATTCAAGGAAGAAATGTTACTATAGAAAGAAATTGCAATGACGATATTGTAAACAAAACTCAATCGGAAAATTCCCAGCCAGAACAGGCAGGATGTTACTTAGCACAAATTGACCCTGATTTGTACGATGAGCAAATCACACCGGATTTGTCACATTTATTAGATGTGAAAGTGAAGGAAAAAATTTATAATTTGATTAAAAACTATTCACCTGTAGAACCACCCGAGTCGCCAATTAAAATGAGAATCGTGCCTATGAATGAAGAACCAGTTTTCCGATCTCCACGAAGGTTTCCACCTATGGAACGTCAAATAATAGATATTCAAGTAAAAGAATGGCTTGAAAAGGGCATCATTCGGGAGAGCGCCTCAGATTATTCCAGCCAGGTTGTGCTTGTAAAGAAGAAAGACAATTCATACCGTATGTGCATCGATTATAGGGCGGTCAACAAAAAAATTTATAAAGAACGGTACCCCTTACCGGTGATAGAAGACCAGCTAGACAAGTTACAAGGATCAAATTATTTTACAACTTTGGACCTAGAGAACGGTTTCTTTCACGTCTCCATAGACGAAAGCAGTCGAAAGTTTACAGCTTTTGTAACGCAAGGTGGTCATTTCGAATTTAACCGCGTCCCATTTGGCTTGTGTAACTCACCAGGTATATTCCAAAAATACATTAATTATATTTTTAGAGACTTGATACGAGAAGGAATTGTAGTTATTTACATGGATGATATAGTTATTCTGGCAAAAGCTATAGATGAAGCGATTGAACGATTAAAGAAAACTTTGAAGACTGCGGCTGAGAATGGATTAATGATCAAATGGAAGAAATGCCAACTTCTACAAGAAGAAATAGAATATTTGGGACACCGGGTATTTAAAGGAACCATTTCACCTTCTAAAGCGAAAGTAAAAGCTGTTATAGATTTTCCTTGTCCACGAACAATTAAACAATTGCAGAGCTTCCTCGGACTAGCAGGATATTTTAGAAAATTCATCCGAAATTTTTCATTAATAGCTAAGCCACTAAGCGATATTCTGAAGAAAAAATCAAAATTTCAGATTAAAGAAATACAACTTGAAGCCATACAAAATTTAAAAAGTGCATTGATCACAACTCCAGTTTTAAAAATATTTCAATATGGGTTACCCACCGAATTACATACCGATGCCAGCAAAGACGGATATGGTGCAGTTCTGTTACAAAGAGATGCTGAAGATTCAACCCTTCACCCTGTATTTTACATGAGTAGGAAAACCAATGAGGCAGAGAGGAATTATAGTAGCTATGAACTGGAGGTATTGGCAGTCATAGAAGCCGTTAAAAAATTTAGAATATACTTATTGGGTCAAAAGTTTAAGCTGGTTACCGACTGTAAAGCTTTTCAATGTACCATACGGAAAAAGGATTTAACAACCAGAGTAGCCCGATGGGCACTATTATTAGAAGAATTTGATTATGAAGTTGAGCATCGACCCGGTACAAAGATGCTACATGTAGATGCATTAAGTCGAAATGCAGTTGCGATGTGCGTAAGTTATGGTAGTACATTTGGAAGTACGTTTTTGTCAAAACTTGCAGAGTCACAACAAAAGGATGAAAGGATTGCAGCTATTATGGAAATTTTGAAAAACGGATCATATAAGGACTATCTCATAAATAATGATTGCATGAAAACAGGTATCATCCGAGAAGTTCACGAAAAAGGGCACTTCCATTATAAAAAAATGAAAGAATTGCTGGAGAAAGAATTTTATATCCCGAATCTGAAAAATAGGATAGATAATTGTATTGCAGGATGCATAAGGTGTATTCTTGCTGAAAGAAAAATCGGAAAACCAGAAGGAATGATATACCCAATTCCAAAAGGAGATCGACCTCTCGATACGTTTCACATCGATCACTTAGGACCATTGCAAAACACAAAGAAACATTATCGCTACATTTTTGCTGTAATCGACGGATTTACGAAGTTCTCGTGGCTATTCCCCACAAAAACTTTAAATTCAGACGAAGCAATACAAAAATTAGAAATAATTTCAGAAACTTTTGGATATCCAAGCCGAATCATATCAGACAGAGGAGGAGCGTTTGCGTCTAACAACTTCCAAGATTTTTGTAAGAATCGAGATATTAAGTTATATTACATAACACCTGGGGTTCCACGTTCCAACGGGCAAGTAGAAAGGCTGAATCGAACAATTATTGCAGCTCTTACCAAAATGTCTTTGGACGATCCAGAGAAGTGGTACAACTTCACGAAACCTCTTCAACGGGTACTGAACTCGACGTTTCAGCGCGCTATTAAAACGACACCAATGGAGCTTTTAGTCGGAGTAAAAATGAAAGACGATCGTGATTTACATATCGTCGAAATAATAGAAGACGAAATCAGATATGATTTTGAAGAAGAGCGGAACGAACGAAGAGAAAATGCAAGAAAGGAAATATTGGAAATACAAGAAGAAAATCGTCGCCAATGTAGAAGGAAAAGGAAATCGGCACGAATATTTAAAATTGGTGATATGGTCGCCATAAAAAGAACTCAATTTGGCACCGGCTTAAAGATAAAATCTAAATTTCTGGGACCCTATAAAATCATAGGAGAGAAGGGATTCGATCGATATAAGGTAGAAAAGTTGGGAAACTCTGAAGGACCAAAAACAACAGAAACTAGCGTTGACAACATGAAACCATGGTATATGGAAGATGAAAACGAACTGAGCGAAGAAGATGAAGCAGTAGTCGGAAATGTTGAAATAGATTGTGATAATTCATTTGAGGCAAATGAATAAGTAGGATGGCCGAATGTGGGAATGCAGAAATCATAAATTATTTTTGCTAAATTACATATAGCATATTCGGAAGTTGACCCTAACATTATAGCATATTCGGACGTTGACCCTAATATTTAGGGTACAACATGATATATGATCTTTTTATTTACTGTTCTTTTTTCAAAATGATGATATAAAAAAAAAGAAAGAAGTTGATCAGTAAGAACGAGGCCGTGGAAGAAGAAAGAAGAAATAAGCTGATTATAAAATTATTACTTTTGTATTATTAAAATTATTACTTTTGGATTATTAAAATTATTACTTTTGTATTATTAAAATTATTACTTTTGTTTGAATTCAACATATATAGACTCAAAGGTATGGGTCGAATCAGAATCGAAAGGTAAATCAATCTAGTTACGCATAGAAAAAGGTGGGGTATATATAGACGCAGTATAAATTTTGGTATGTCTACTGCAGTGGGTTCAAGTAGCTGTCATACAACTTCATCTTTTATACGAGCGTTACTCCTTATCTAATAAAGATGGACGTCTGAAATTTTGTCAACAGTAGTTAAGTTTAATGGCCAACGTTTGAATAAAAAAAAGTTGGTGTAGTGGAGGATGTTCGAAGAGCTGCCTTTCAACTTATATTTTCTTTTGGGTTATATATGAATTTTTAACCGGAACATATAATGCCAATATTACGGTTATAAGTTTATTTCAAAGTTGACAAAAGCCTACTCTACTACACTTTAACTAAAAATCTTTAATGCACGTAAATCAATACAATAAAAATGTTGTATTTTGTATGATATATTATTATATTTTTTTTTTACTTGAGGCGGTGGTGATCCACTTGCTGAACATTTAAGAGATATATGTGGTCCTAGACGAACATTTTGTTCAATAAAAGTATACATTAATTCCGGTACAGTATCTGCAAAAAAAATATACAAATAAATATATTATTTTAGCACTATAGATAAAATATAGTAGAAAATAAAATAAAATAAAAAAATTTATTGAGTGAAAAAGATTCACATTACGATGCTATTGAAAATTCTAGGGTACTTGTAAAAGTATAAAACATTTGGATATTTTTTTTATTTGTTATTTTATATTTCTAATTATCTTAACACTTTTATTATAAAACCAAGTAAAGAAACAGTCAGTCGGTGCAACCGACTTAGAAATACTCTACACCTATTTGGTTCAAATTTAATGAGATATCTACAAGTCATTTTAACACTATAAAAGCTATTATTAATTTGATCGTAAGACATAGCTAACCAAATTAACTTTATAATACTAAAACGAGGAAGATTATAGTTGCCCTTGGCAACTTTTAGATACCCGTGCATACCCACTATGATGTGTACAATAAAATAAACCGTTCCGTATTTCCCTTAAGTTATTATATATATTACAAAAAAAAATTTAAAAAAGTAAAATTGTAACTCATCATCCCACAATTTTTGCTTAAAAAAAATAAAACAAAAAAAAAATCTTAAAAAAATAAAACTTCCCCCACCCTAAAAGTTGGTCCGTGTGTTATCCAACTTTGTCAAGTAGCTTGCCCTGTAACTTTACCTGCCCAATTTTAATTTTAACCTCGTAGCTCCATTTGATTCATAGTTATTGAATTGAAAAATTTGTATGACAGCTGCCCGAAAATGGGGCTGTAACAGTTTGAAACTTCATATAAGTGCTCGATTCATTATATAACTAACTCTGTGTAATTTTCATCCTCGTAGTATAATTAGTTTTGAAGAAATTCATATTGGTGCAAAGAAGTTGTATGGCAGCCCCTCGAAAATGGGGCCGTAAAATTTTGAAACTTCATATAAGTGCCGGAGTCATTATAAAACTAACCGTGTGTAATTTTCATCCCCTTTGTATAATAAGTAATAGGTATCAGGCTGTCTCTTTCTTTTTCCTTAGTGTCCTCGAAATTTGGGACCAGTTGGAGTAGTGGGTTGAAGACTAGCCACACAGTTCCGAAGACCTTAAAGCATATTTTCGAAATTAATAAATATAGTAACTTCAAACAAATTTAGAAGTTTCAAATTTGGTAAATGGGTGCTATCTACTATTTCCTGTGCGTTCCCGAAATTTAGATTTAATTGTAGTGGTGATTCAGGAGGCTCCTAAGAATTTCCAAAATTAATAAGCTTATCTTCGAGATTCATGAAGACAAAAACTTTAAAATGGATACACGTGGGTTCTTTCCTATTTCCGTTTTTATTTAACACTTTTATATTTTTAAAAAGCTAAGAATTTTACAATAACACATATTTTGTATAACAAAATATTTTTTTAATAAATGATTAAATTCCTTTTTTTTTAATTTTTATCATATCATATATTTTATTGAATTATTACCATAGGTGATATATAATTAAGACATTGTGTACAATACTTAAGCTATATTCAAAGGTACATTTATTGCATATTTTGCGTTTATAAGCTTTTCGATAGGTACATAAAATAGAAATTTAAAATAATTCCAATTTTGAAAAATTTTAATTATTAAATATATTAAATTTTTATCACAAAATTTAAAAATTCAAATTTTTTCACTTTTGTAATATAATTGGAATAAATATATTTTCATTTAATTAAAGTTTTTTTGTTTTTTAATATTTTTAAATCGATAAATTAGTAAGAATTTGTAATATTTTTTTATAGATAGTCTAATTAGAAATTGTTTTTAGTATTAGAAAGTTAATTTGGTTAGCTATGTTTTACGACCAAACTAATAACAGCTTTTACTGTTTTAAAATGACTTATGGACTTCCCATTAAGTTTGAACCAAATAGGTGTAGGGTATTTCTAAGTCGGTTGCACTGACTGACTATTTCTTTACTTGTTTTTTTTATTTTTTTTCTTTTTCTAAGGCCAAAATTTTTATGTTATACCAAATCATTTTCATAATTAACTGAGCCTAAAATTGAAATAAAAATATTTGCAAATCCATGTAAAATTGCAATTACAAGTGGGGAAAGCAGTTAAAAACTAAGAACGCAATTGTAACTCTACACTATTTTAATTTTACAACTACAAGATAAAACATAATTCATTAAAATATGACTGTTTCTTTGTTTCTCATATTTTCTTTCTTTTTAAACCATTTTTTTTATTTTTAGTGATATTGACTATGAACTAGGAAAAAGCTTAGCAGAATTGCCTACTGTTCTGTAATATACCAGCGCTACAGTTTTTATGAACTACTAAAATATGGTCCCAATCCAGAAACTCCCCCTCTTAAAATTAGATTGACAAAAATAAGACTTTGTTAGGGTGTTGGTTTTGATGCGGGCGTATTAAATGTGTTAAACATGTGACCCGTGGTGTATGTTGAAATAAATTTTATTAATTTATAGGAAATACTAATTATGGAGCCGGTTACGATATCTTATGGTTTAAAATTTTGTAAATCAAAATCGCGTTTTTTTTTTAAAACCTAGAAAAACAAAATCGCTTCACCCACGCTAATTTAACTGTTGCAATGTAATAAGATAGTCTGAACGGTTGATTTTGAAACTAGGATATTTAGTAAGCTTTTTTTTATTATATAAAAAATTTAATATTTTAATGGAACTTATTTAATATTTTAATTTTAATAATTTTATTGGTCTACTGCAGAGGATTCGAGTAGCTGCCATACAATTCCTTCTTTTAAATGAGCATTACACTACACCTAATGAAGCTGAGTGTCTGAGTTTTGCCAAAAATAGTTTAGTGTTATGACCAAAGTTACTGCTAAATTTGGTTGGTCTACTGCAGAGGGTTCGAGTAGCTGCCATACAACTCCTTCTTTTATATGAGCTGCACCTAATAAAGCTGTATGTTTGAAATTTTGGCAAAAGTAATTAACCGAATGATATAATGTTTATATTACGGTCATACGGGTATCGCAGAGTTGACACAGTCTACCCGACTACACTTCCTCGTTTAATTTATTTATTATATTCACTGTTCTGCATTAAACCAGTTTTCGTTTAAAGTTTTCTTTGGGGTTTTTATTTCTTTTTCTTATGCATTCGAGTTTATTTTTTCAACAATTTTTTTTTAAATTGAGTAGAATTGGTAATTCGACTATCTTTCAAACGTTTTTGGTTATAAAGTCGAATCGACTTTATTTTATCCGCCCATATGGTATATTTTAATATATATAATAACCTACTACAAAATATTCGTTATCGTTCAAATATATTTGCACAGTATCATTGTAATGTCGGAACATTACGTATAAATTTGTACATCATACATTTAAATTTTATGTATATATCACAGTACTCCGTTCGAATCTGGTTTTTTTTTGGAAAAAATTATACTACCTAATGCAATTTTTGTTTAAATAGTCTGTTTTTCTTTGTATCTCTTTTTTATACCAGTATGACTATAGTTCAAAAGGGTAATCTAAATTTTGGGATAGATATAGACTCAAAGGTATGGATCGGATTAGTATCGAAAAGTCAATCGACTTAGCTATGTATCCGTCCGTCATCACGATAGCTCAAAAATTAAAGGAGCTTGTATTTTGAAACCTTTACAAATTCGTTTTTATGCAATAGCCGTCATCGCTATTGAAATCCAGCCATTTTGGCCCACTGGTTCGAGTACCTGCTATACAACGTCCCCTTAGCACATTTTCCAAAAATTTTGTGAAAATGTGCCTATATGGCTTCACTCTGTCCGTCCGTATGTTTACAAAACTTTTACACTGTTTTACTTTTACTCTATTTCAGTAAAGAAATTTTAACCACGGTTAGGTATTCCAAAAAAAATAATTTCGTAGAAAAACTTTTTTCTGTAGCCCCACCCGTAGCGGAGCTATAGCCCCCCGAAGTTGGAAAAAGCCCTATATTTAAATTGTTATAACAAGAGTTCTGTTAAGTGTATTTTCAATCTAAACGGAAAAAGATAGCTGGTTTTATAAGCTTAATAAATTTTTAAAAGAAAAATGTTTACGGTAGCCATACGGTACTAAAATTTACCATTATGCAAAACTCAATTTTTGCAAAATATTTGGCCCCAAATATCTTCTAAACGGTTGAAGCTGGGGTCTTGAAATTTTGGGAGACGTTAGATCCTAGATCGGTTAACAAAATTTTTGAAAATTGAAATTTTGCTATTTTTAAACACCTGTAACTTGAATACCTGTTCAAATTTGTTTTTACAAATATACAAAATTTAAAGCTGCAGCATTATATTTTAATGGTTTTTTCTTAAATTTAAATGGGATTTTTTAAATTGAAGAAATTGTCTCTTTATTTTAGTCATTTTTGCTTAGATAAAAAATTAGGGGTGAAATTCCAAATTTGGTGGAGTTCACATTTGATTTCCTAGAACCTAAAAAAATGAGAAGGTGGGGACAGGAGGGAGATAGGCAGATCCATCATAAGTTTGCTAAGCATTAATTAAAACTTTTATGTTTTTATAAAACAGTAACTTATTCACCTGCATTGAAGTTTCAACATTATATTTCACTTGTTAACAGGGATTATATTCTAAGTATTGATTTGACTATTATTCATAATTAATAAATTTATGAAATAACTAAATTATAATATTATCATTAATTTTTATATGTATTTCTATAAAAATAAATGATAAAATACTCAGTAAGAAATCCTATATAATTTTGAAAATGTGCTTTTTAAAAACCCTTGGTTTTTTTCTTCACTTGTTTAGATGAGCATTACTCTATGCCTATTGAAGCTGGGTGCCTGAAATTTTGCCAAAAATATTTTAGTTTTATGGCTAAAGTTTCTGCAAAATTTGGTTGGTCTACTTCAGTGGGTTTGGGTAGCTGCCATACAGCTCCTTCCTTTATACGAGCATAACTCTACACCAAATAAAGCTGGGTATCTAAATTTTTCCAAAAATAGTTTAGTTTAATGGCCAAAGTTTGTGCAAAATTTGGTTGATCTACTGCAGTGAGTTCGTACTCTATACGTAATAAAGGTGGATGACTGAAATTTTGTCAATAGTTGTTAACTTTAATGTCCAACATCTAAATAAAATAAAGTTTGTGTAGTGTAAAAGGTTCGAAGAGCTTTATCCCTGAATTTACACAGTCTACAAACGTAAATATTGACCTGAATACAGTAGGGTTTCCTTAATATGTTTTTGATCTGCTCAATATTTTTAAAAGAACGCAAGTTTAAATTATGTAATTTAATTACGGTAAATCAGCAGTATTATCATTTTTTAAGGCTATTATATGATATGACTTATATTCGAAATTTGTTTTACGAAGTTAACAAGCTGTTACAGTTTGGGGGTTCACAGGTGGTCTACAAAACTAGCTTCTTTTACTTAAAACAATAAAATTGTAGAAGATTTTCGTTATATGGATAGCCCCACATGTCTGAATTACAAAACTTTATGCTAAATATAATGTATATAGAAAATAGATGTCCTATATATTTGTATATAATCTGAATTCATTGCATTCAAATAAAACTATTATGTATATAATAAAATTATAAAAACACTTAAAATTTACATATACATATATACATATATTAATTTTCTTTATATGTAGTAAATAAATACATACCACCCAATTTTAGTTCAGCCATTCCTTGACCACTAGCTTTTTGATTATTTACCAGGCATTGATATACTCCTTTATCTTGTCTACCAACGTTTTGTACAATTAATGATGTATCCGAAAGTATTCGGATGCTGTAATATTTAATAATAAAAATAAAGATAGATATTTAGAACATATATACATATTTTAATAATTACTGTCCTCTGATGTAAAAAATATATACTATTAAAGAAATACACAACTATCCTAAATATTTTCAAATACTTTTATATATCTACATAGAATGTAGAAATGTAAGTTTATTTATGTATACCGGAGATAAAATATAATTGGCTCTGTATAATATAAAAAGAGAAAATAATAAATTAAAATAAACTATGCTTAGAATATAGGACTATAACAAGGATCTTAAAATGTAATGAATGAAAATTAGATACACACAATAACCTCTGCTGGTCCAAGCTCATTATACCCGTGCATACATATATGAACATCGGGTATATTAAAATTACTCCTCCGTTTGTAACGCATCGAAATATAAGAGCTAGATATAGTGTCAAGGGTACGTATCGAATCAGCATCGAAAAGTGAATCGATCTAGCTATGTGTGTCCGTCCGTCCGTCCGTCCGTCCGTCCGTCCGTCCGTCCGTCCGTCAGCACGATAACTCAAAAACTATAAGAGCTAGAGTTCTGAAACTTTCACAAAGTAATTTTTAGACAATTTGTAGGTTCCCTATTGTTTTTGGTTAAAATCGGAGAAAGGCTTCGGGTAGCTGCCATACAAATTTTTCGATATTTTATGAGTATTTTTAAAATTAATAACGAAAAATAGAAACCAAATATAAAAACAAACAAATTGTTGTTTAATTATTAATCGATTCATGGTGTAGTGGTTAAGACATGTTACTTGTAGCAAAAATGTTTCGGTTCGAATTCAGGCTACGGATATTTTTTTTTTTTTTTAAATTCATTTTTTTTATCTATTTTTTTTTTAATAAAATATATGTATTTATTTTATGTTTGAAAAAATTTTATTTTATAGAAAATTAGACAGAAGATTCATTTATATTAAAAATTATTAATTTTTTTTAATATTTCTATAAAAAAATTCAAAACTGTTATTTAAAACAAACAACTGATACTATAGCAACTACGATTATTTAAAACTGTTATTTAAAACAAACAATTTATACCATAGTAACTAGAATTATTTAAAAAAAAAAAAAATGAGATAAATAAAAACTCGTTTTGTAAAGAAATTATTAATTGTTCTATGGTATAGTGTGTAGGACATGGGACTGGTAGTCAAAACGTTTCGGTTCGATTCTTGGCTGGGGCAAAATTTTTTTTTTTTAAATTCATCTTAAAATTCTCATTTATAAATTATTTATTTTTTTTAAAACATTTTTAAAAAAATTCAAAACAGTTATTCAAAACAAATAATTGATACCATCGCAACTATAATAATTTAAAAAAAAATTTAAATGAACATAAGGTCGATGGCTTAGTGGTTAAGACGTCGACATTTTAATTGGAGTGTGGGTTCGAATCTCGTTGAGAGCATATTTTTTTTTTAAATTCATCTTTTTTTTTTAATTCATTTTTTTTTTATTAATTTTTTTTCAATTAAATATAAAAAAACAAATATTTTGAATTTTCTGTCAAACAGTTCAATTGCAATATAAAAATTTCTTATATATTTGATACACGCACGGGTATCTAAAAGTTGACAAAGGCAACTATAATCTTCCTCGTTTTTAATATAAATAGTAACACATAATTTTCATTATTACTATTATATCCATTTTAAATTTTATTCGTTTTTGTTTTGCTTTTCTTTTTTTTGTTTGGTTTTACGTTTTATATTTTTGTAACAAAAATTATATTACTTTTTTTTTATTTGATTACCCAACACACAGTCATTTTCAAACTTTAAACTAGTTTTCACAGTCAAAGAAATTAAAGTTCTTTGCATAAAGTTAAAAAATCTTAAAAATATTTATGTATATTCGGCTTCACCTACAACAGAAAGTTATGTAAAATACTATTTATTAATACTACTAAATAATATTTATTATTTCATTATTAACGTTACAGTGAAGAAACCTAAACCTTTTAAGATTTATCACATTATTGACTTTCCGAAATAAGTCCGATTGAAATAATAGAAAAGGTGAAATAAGTTCGCTAAATTTGATATTTTTTATCGAATTTATTTCAATTTTTATTATTTATTTATAAATTAAATGAGTTCGAAAAGAATTAGTTAATTTAGAAGAGGTTTTAGTGGTGGCTTCAAAATTAAAATTATACACTTTTTCCAGGATATTTATAAATCCTGATTTGCACCCAACTAGAACTTCCAATTTTGATTCAGGGTCCGGAGCATTAATATATATTCATATTTTTGAAAAAAGGTACAATCCTATTTTGCAATCAACCCTAATAACTGATATTATAAATGATTTTGCAACCAACTTTAGGTTATACTATGTTCACACCATAAACTAGAACCAGGTTCTTCGAAAAATTTGTAACAAAGTTTTTCAAACATAGAATTGCTGTCAAAATGAACCAGTTCCTGGTTAAATTTTTGAAAGTCCTTAATAATTTTATAGGTTAAAACTAGGTTTGAATCAAAATTTTTTGATATTTTCGATTATTGATTGATTATTGTTATCGGTTTTTGTTGTATCTCTACTTGATTTTATTGTGAAATGTCATTGTTGTTAATTTTTTATTAAAAAAGGAGGAAGAGTGTAGTAGAGTAGATTGTGTCAACTCTGGGATACCCGTATGACCGTAATATATACATTATATCATCTGGTTAATTACTTTTGACAACATTTCAAATATTCAGCTTCATTAGGTGTAAAGTAATTCTCATATAAAATAAGAAGTTGTATGGCAGCTACCCGAACCCATGGACCAAAATGGCTGGATTTAAATAGCGATGACAGCTATTGCAAAATACGAATTTGCGAAAATTTCAAGATCCTAGCTCCTTTAGTTTTTGAGTTATCGTGCGGACGGACGGACGGACATACATAGCTAAATCGATTTTTTTTTTCGATTCTGATCCGATCCATAAACTTGAGTCTACGTAATGGCAAATTTATTATACCCTTTGACTATATAGTCATACGGCTATAAAAAGAAGTTGTATGGCAGTTGTAAATCATAAATAAATATTTAAATAAAGAAATCTTCAAATGCAGAAATAATTTCTATCAAAATGAGTTTAATAAAAGTAAAGGTGATATCAGAAAAGAATGGAAAGTTGTAAATAGTATAACTAATAAAAAATGAACTTCAAGAAAAGAAATTAAAATTAAATCAGATAACAATATTGTGTCTAATGCTTCGGAAGTTGCTAACATTTTCAATAATCATTTCGTTAACTTATCTAATAATTTATTCCCACAAATAGATGTTTGTACTTGTTCGTCCTGTACCAATCTTTTATTTGAGCAATCTTCTTTTCTGAATAATAGCTTCTTTTTTGAGACCATCAGTGCTACTGAAGTTTTAAAAAACATTAAATCACTAAAAAATTCTCAATCGAGTGGTTTGGACAATATTTCAAACTTTACCTTGAAATCAGTTTCGTATAATATTGTAGATATTTTAAAGTATTTATTTAGGCGAATTTCCAGAGGTTCTTAAATATGCATGTATTCTTCCTCTATTTAAAAAAATTATCATTTAGACATTAATAACCATAGACCCATTTCGCTTCTTTCTTCAATTCGCAAAGTTTTTGAAAAAATAATAAAGAATAGGTTATCAAAATTCATAAATAAATCTAATTACTTCAATACTTGCCAATTTGGTTTCATGAAAAATAAATCGACTGAAGATGCGCTTCTTGATTTTTGCACAAAAATCTACAATAATTTAGATGTAAAGAAAAATACAGGTGGCCTTTTTATTCATATCATTTTTTATTAATAAAAAAATTAGAAAATGCAGGTATAAGGGGGTTTGTATTAAATTGGTTTAAATCATATCTATGTAATAGAAAACAAAAGGTGAAAATAGGTTCAACACTTAGTAGTCCGGATATTATTAAAACAGGTGTTCCTCAGGACTCAGTGCTAGGACCCATTCTTTTTCTAATATACCTAAATTCACTGTTTAAGCTTCCTTTTAAAGCCTAACTTACAGCATTTGCTGATGACATTGGGTGTGCGTATGGTGCTAATAGCATCTTGGATTTAATTTCAGATATTAATTACGATTTAGATTTATTAAGAAAATGGTTTGCACAACATAAACTTTTAATTAGTAAAAAAACTAAAATAATCTTTTTTAATTTAAGAAAACAGAAATTAACAGAAGTAAATATTATGTATCATGCTCCAGAATGTAAGACGTTAAGAATGTTTAATATAAGTTGTAATGATTTACATGTACTGTATCGTCACGAAATTCAATGTAGCCCTAACTGTTTTGTTATCGAAGAAGTTTGTCATTTTAAGTATTTAGGATTAATGATGCCCAAATGAGTTGGACATATCACGCTATGGATCTCCAGAATTATTGCAGGTCGGTATTGAGAATCTTTTACCAGATGAAAAACTTATGTTCATTAAAAATCCAGAAATCTATCTACTACGGGCTCTTCCAATCCAAAATACAATACGGTATTAACTGCTGGGGAGGTTGTACCTATAACAAAATACAACCTATTATTATTATACAAAAACATGCTATACGAATTTTATGTAAAAAAAATAGGTTTCGCAGTAGTTTACCGTTGTTTATTAGTCTAAATATCCTACCTTTAAGACATCTGTTTTGTTTTAAGGTTTTGAAAACATTTTTTATTAGATCAGGGTATTTAAACTCCATTAACATAGATCAATACAATCTTCGCGTAAACCATAGTTCAATCGTATCCATCCCGCTTTATAGAACTACTTCACTCCGTAATTTCTATTCAACCTTTTCATGTCGTTTGTTTAATAAACTACCGCTTAACATTAGAATTTTAAGATCAGGAACTCTCTTCTGTAAACAAATTAAGCTATGGCTTCTTAATTATGATTATACTCTTATATAAAATATTAGATATTAATTTTATTTTAATTTTAAGTTAACTGAATTACAACATGAATTACCCCACAACATTTTCTTGCTTATAAGTAAATTTTAATATTTTTATTGGTTAACAAGTACACTAAGACTATTTTTTAATAAATAAAGAGTGTTCTTTTATTTTCTCTAATTTAGTCATGTAAATATTGTTTGTATAATATAGGTAAATTATTTTATTTATGTTTATTTTTTTTTTAATTTTATAATCTCAAATTCCTTATAAATTTTTACTGTATATTATATTATTACTATTATATAAAAATTGAACAGGTATTCAAGTTAAAGGTGTTCAAAAACAGCAAAATTTTAATTTTCAAGCCCTTATAGCTCCTAAACAGAGGTCTTGACAAAAAATTTTGTTAACCGACCCTAGCTTGAACCGTTTAGAAGATATGTGGGGCCAAAAATTTTGCAAAAATTGAGTTTTGCATAATTGAAAATGTGCTAAAAAGATATGGTATGGCAACTACCCGAACTCACTGTATCATAATTGAAAATCTGCTAAAAAGATATGGTATGGCAACTACCCTAACTCACTGTATCAGACCAACTAAGTCTTGCACAAACTTTGGCAAAATTTCAAACTTTCAGTTTTACCAAGTATTGAAACTTCTGATAACACTTGTGTAATGTCCAAAGATAGTTTGAACGTTGGATTTTGAAGCAAGGATATTTAGTAGGTTTTTGTGTAGGGGGAATAGTATATTACATTTTAAAAATTAAAAAATGTAAATTTTTTATCGAAGTTATTTAATTTTTAGTATTAAAGTTATTTCAATCGAACTTATTTCATATCGTACCCTTGGTTATCCGGTTAATTACTTTTGGCAAAACTTCAAACATACAGCTTTATTAAGTGTAGTGTAATACTCATATAAAAGAAGGAGTTGTATGGCAGCTACTCGAACCCACTGCAATAGACCAACCAAATTTTGCAGAAACTTTGGCCATAAAACTAAACTACTTTTGGCCAAATTTCAGACACGCAGCTTCCATAGGTTCAGAGTAATACTCATATAAAAAAAGAAATTGTATGGCAGCTACCCGAACCCATGGACCAAAATGGCTGGATTTAAATAGCTATGACGGCTATTGCAGAAACGAATTTGCGAAAATTTCTAGATCCTAGCTCCTTTACTTTTTGAGTTATCGTGCGGACGGACGGACGGACGGACATACATAGCTAAATCGATTTTTTTCGATTCTGATCCGATCCATACACTTGAGTCTATATCTGCCCCCCCCCACCCCCTCCTTCTCTGCGTCACAAGCGTAATGGCAAATTTATTATACCCTTTGATACAGTCATACGGGTATAAAAATAAACAATCAACTTTGATATCAAATGGATATACAATATATAGCTACCTATAGGTCACAAGAATATACATATATGCACCGTTTTAAAAAAAAACTATTTTAATAAAAGCCTAAATTTGCGTTTGTTGGTGAATTTTGTTTACTGTAAAAAAAATGGTATACATAATATAAACGAGGAAGATTATAGTTGCCCTTGTCAACTTTTAGATACCCGTGCATACCCACTATGGTGTATAAAATAAACCGTAATTTACTTCCCTTATACATTTAACTCATTACCCCATAATTTTGACGTAAAAAAAAAAAAAAATTAACAAAAAAAAAAAAAAATCACAAAACAAAAAACAAAATTTTCATTCATTGTCCCATAACTTTAGCTTAAAAAAAAAAAAAAAAAAAATTAACAAAAAAAAAATAATCACAAAAAAAACAAACAAAATTTTCATTCATTGTCCCATACAAGGGCAAGTTACTTTAGCTTAAAAAAAAAAAAAAAAAAAATAAAAAAAAAAAAAAAATTGGCCCACCCTAAAAGTCCGAAGGTCCGAGTGATGTCCAACTTTGCCAAGTAACTTGCCCTATTAATTTATCTGCCCAATTTTAATTTTAACCTTGTAGCTTCATTAGATTCAAAGTTATTGAATCGAAAACTTTGTATGGCAGCCCCCCGAAAATGGGGCCCTAAAATTTTGAAACTTCATATAAGTGCTCGATTCATTATATAACTAACCGTGTGTAATATTCAGCCTCGTAGTATAATTAGTTTTGAAGAAATTCATATTGGTGCAAAGAAGTTGTATGGCAGCCCCCCGAAAATGGGGCCCTAACATTTTGAAACTTCATATAAGTGCTCGATTCATTATATAACTAACCGTGTGTAATTTTCATCCGCGTAGTATAAATAGTTTTGAAGAAATTCATATTGGTGCAAGGAAGTTGTATGGCAGTCCCCCGAAAATGGGGCCCTAACATTTTGAAACTTCATATAAGTGCCGGAGTCATTATAAAACTAACCGTGTGTAATTTTCATCCCCGTAGTATAAATAGTTTTGAAGAAATTCATATTGGTGCAAAAAAGTTGTATGGCAGCTCCCCGAAGACTTGGTCCGATTTTAACCAAAAACAATAGGGAACCTAGAAATTGTCTAAAAATCACTTTGTGTGAATTTCAAGACTCTAGCCCTTTTAGTTTTTGAGTTATCGTGCTGACACACGGACGGACGGACGGACAGACACACATAGCTAGATCGACTAATTTTTCGATTCTGAGCCGATACGTACCCTTGACACTATATCTAGCTCGTCTAGATCGATGCGTTACAAACGGAGGAGCAAATCTAATATACCCGATGTCATATATGTATGCACGGGTATAAAAATGGTTCAGCATAATATATATTTTTGTGCGGACGGACATACATAGCTAAATCGATTTATTTTGCGATTCTGATCCGATCCATACACTTGAGTCTATATCTACCCCCTTCCTTCTCTGCGTCACAAACGTAATGACAAATATTTTATACCCTTTGACTATATAGTGATACGGGTATAATAATTATATAGACGATAAGTTTCATATAAAAAAATTTTTAGGGTTTTTGTTAAGTCAGTCCGTACATTTTTGGTTCGTTAATTTAAAATTTATACAAGTAGGTACTTAAATAAAAAAAATTTCGATTGAAATTACAAAACAAATTTCACCATAAAGCGAATTTTGAACCCACGATCCCAACATTTTTTATAATACGAAACATACAAAAAGTAAAATACGTAACTTACTCATCTTCAAATTTTTAAAATGCAACAAAAATTTATCAGTCGTTTTGTTTACTTAGTTTAGTAATCTTTTTGTTTACTTTTCTGTATGTGTATATTAGAATCGACGCATAATCTGCGTAGTACAAAATGTAAAGATTACGAAATGATTTTGTATTAGTATGGAATATATGTATATGTATGTATATATTATAGATTATTATTATTATTATTAATATATTTGTCTAGAATGAGGTGTAACAAACGCATATAATTAAATGTGTTTTGTTGGATGTGTTCAATTATTAAAAAATAAAATATTAATGTATTGTTGAATGTGTTTTATTTTAAAAAATAAAATATCATAAATTATCATAAGCAGGCCAAAAAATATTTTATTAATTTTTTAGTTTATGAAAAAATTGATTTCAGTTTTAAAAATCACAGAAGATTTTCTGGGAATTTTAAATAAATAGTAAATCATTTTGGTATTAAAAAGTAAGACTATGCTGCATATGAACAGTTTTGAACTAACGACCCCGAAATTTTATCAAATTCAAAACATACAAAAGGTAGACTACATAACTTATTATTCATCTTCAAATTTTTAAGAAACAACAAGAAGTTATATAAGTCATTTTCTAGAATCGAAATTATAATCTACGTATTACAAAATGTAACAGTTTCGACTTCATTTAAGAAAATAATATTGATATACAATATATGTACATGTATATAATGAAATTAAAAATAATTCTTATTAGAAAAAGTTTTTCTTTCAATTGACATTCCGTCATTCCGTGACGGGCCAACAGCTAGTAGATAATAAGTAAGTAAATAATAATTTTAGAGGTAACTCTAACAGGCCCAATAACTATAATAATAGAACAAACAATTAATACCTTCAATAAAAATAAGTTTGGAAATAACCATTCAAATTTTAATAGAAACAGAAATAATTACAGAAATAATAATAGACAATACAATAATACACAAAATAGAAATAAAAACAACAGATACAGCAATGTTAGATACTTGGAAAACTCCACAGCTCCTCGCTGGCAAGGGCAGAGACAATATAATAAAAATTAAAGGTATCACAAACAATTATATTGAGTCCTTAGGTACTGTATATACTAAAATTTATATACAAACTATGAATTAACATGTGAATTACATGTAGTACCAGAAAATTTCGATATACCAGCTGATGGTATATTAGGTAAAGATTTTATAAAATTTTATAAGTGTAATATAGATTACGATTACATGAAAGTTACAATTAAAACAAATAAAAAAATTCTAGAAATTCCAATTTATAGTGGACTTACCAGTCAAACTATAGTACTACCAGCTCGTGCAGAAGTAGTAATACAATTTCATTTACCCTCTGATGAGGACTGCGTAATCGTAGATCAAGAAATTTCAGAAGGCGTGTTCATACCAAGAACTATAGTGGGCTCTAAAAACCCTTTTGTTCGATATATGAATACGAATTCAGAAAATAAACTAATATCTCAAAATATAAAATTAAAAACTTTACCACTGTTGGACTTTGAAATAATAGACCTAAAACAAAATTACAATAAAAATCTTAATCGTACAAAAGAACTAAATGAGATAATTACAAAAAATACAAGTAAAATATTTACCTAAATTACTTAAGCTATGTAATGAATATTCAGACATATTTCAATTAGAATCAGACCCTACGTCAACTAATAATTTTTACAAACAAAAATTAAGGATTATGGACGATAATTCGGTTTATATTAAAAATTATAGGCAAGCTCATACACAAACGGACGAAATAAATAGACAAGTCAAAAAATTACTTAAAAATAAATTGATTGAACCAAGTCAATCAAACTACAATAGTCCAATTATTTTAGTACCAAAGAAAGGAAATGCTAACAAATGGAGAATGTGTATTGATTACAGAATGGTTAATAAAAAATTAATAGCTGACAAATTTCCACTTCCAAGAATAGAAGTTATTCTTAACAATTTAGGTAGAACCAAATTCTTTTCAGTAATGGATTTATACTCTGGTTTTCATCAAGTACCATTAGATGAACAATCTAGAGATATAACATCTTTTAGCACACAATCAGGTAGTTATAGATGGAAAGCTCTTCCATTTGGACTTCACGTCTCACCAATTTCTTTTTCAAGAATGATGTCACTTGCTTTTGCAAGTGCTACACCTTTACAATGTTTTCTATATATGGATGATATCATTGTAACAGGGTGTTCAGAAAATCATCACCTGAAAAATTTAAAATCTGTATTTTCAATATGTAAAAAATATAATCTTAAATTAAATCCTGAAAAGTGCAAATTTTTCAAATCTGAAGTCACTTACTTAGGTCATACTAGTACGGTTCAAGGTATATATCTGGATGACTCGAAATATGAGGTAATTTCTAAATATCCAATACCAAAAGATAAAGAGGAAACTAGACGTTTCGTAGCTTTCGCTAATTATTACCGGAAATTTATACCAAATTTTGCAGGAATAGCAAAACCATTAAATGCTTTAACAAGAAAAAAGGCTACCTTTAACTGAAATAACGAGTGTCAGAAATCGTTTGAAAAACTAAAAAATTCTTTATTAAAACCACCAATATTACACTATCTAGACTTTTCAAAAGAATTGACACTAATTGTGGACGCATCAAAAGATGCTATAGGAGCTGCATTAACCCAAAATTATAATGGCACAGACTTACCAATTTCATTTGCATCTAGATCATTTACGAAAGATGAATCGAATAAATCACCTATTGAAACAGAGTTAGCAGCCATACATTTCGGAATAACCCATTATAGACCTTATATTTATGGTACACACTTCGTCGTTAAAAGTGACCATAAACCATTGACTTACTTGTTTGCATTAAAAAATCCATCATCTAATCTAACACGTATGAGATTAGATCTAGAAGAGTATAACTTTACAATAGAATATATAAAAGGTAAATTAAATGTAGTAGCTGACGCGTTGTCACGTATAAATATAAAAGATCTGCAAGTTGCCCATGAAAATATTAATACTGTTCAAATTATGAAAATACAAACAAGATCAGTAACTAATAATAGTAAAATAAAGAAAAATGAAAATGAAAAATCTGATAATAAAATACAATCCTCTGAGGAAGATTGTAATAAAAATATAAAAATTTATGAATCAATGAAAAATTGGAAAATTCACAAATTAAAAATTATAAATATTAATAAAGAAATGCTAGCTAAAGTATTTAAGAAAAGGAAATGTAAACTTAATTTAAAAATGAGTAAATTCGTGGTTAAAAAGAAAATAACTCTAGCGTTATTTTTATGTGCACTAGAAAAAGAAAGGGAAAAATTAAATATTAAAGAAATAGAAATTGACAATAATGACGTAATATTTACTCAGTATACGATAAATGATTTTAAAGAAATAAGAAATAGAGCTCTAAATAAATTAAAAATCGCGATAATAAATACACCGAAAACATTAGAAAAAGTACTTGATAAAAATAATATTCTAGATAGATATCACAATGATCCTATTTTCGGAGGACATGTAGGACAAAAAAGACTATATTCCAAATTAAGAACTAAATTTTATTGGAAGGGAATGGCTAAAGATATAGCAAAATACATAAAAAACTGTAAAAAAATGTCAATTAAATAAAATAAAAATTAAACACAAAGAATCACTTCAAATAACTAAAATTCCTCAAAAACCTTTTGACGTAGTAGTAATTGATACAATTGGTCCATTACCAAAGACAATAAACGACAACCAATACACAGTAACAATTATTTGTGACTTAACTAAAATTTTAATAACAGTACCAATTCCAAACAAAGAAGCTAAAACAATCGCAAAACCTATTGTTGAGAATTGCGTTTTAATATTTTTTTATTTATTTATTTATTTATTTATTTATTTATTATACTGCTTAACACAAACAGTTTACAAAAAATCATACAAATAACAATTAAAATTATACAATTAAAATCAATATAAAAAATTACATATTTGATTAATTATAAATATGTTCAAACTAAAATTAAAATTAAAAGTTAAAAATTATAAACTTTACATTACTACAAGAAAAACAAAACAAAAATAATCCTAATAATAGCGATTGTATAATTTTTGTTTTTGGGAGTGTTTTGATAGTGTAAAGTCAATATAATGTTTATGTTTATTACCTATAATAAGCATTCTATTAATAGGTTCGAATTTGCCATAGTTAGTCCTATGATTATTAGTTTTAAATAAATTGCAAGAGCGAAGGCGTTGAAGATTTCTAATAATAATTTTACTAGAAATTAAATTAGATTTAACGTTACCCTTGACAATTTCTGTAATAAAAATGACATCAGAAACTTCACGTCGAAAATTTAAAGTACACAAATCAATTAATTTTAGCCTTTGTTCATATGGTGGTAAAATAATGGGATTCGACCATGGCAAATGGCGTAAGGCAAATCTAAGAAAATTTTTTTGTATTGCCTCAATCCTATCAATGTGTACCATCAAAACGGAGACCAAACTTGACTAGCATATTCCAAGTTTGGTCTTACAAGACAAGTGTACAACGATTTAAGTACATAAGGATCTGAAAATTCCTTTGCAGAACGTTTAACAAATCCCAATAGTGAATTAGCTTTATTTATAATATTATTATAATGGATTTTAAAGCTAAGTTGGGAATCGAAGTACACCCCTAAGTCCTTTATTGAGGTAACTTTAGGTAAACTAATACCATCTAAGTTATAATTGAAACAAATAGGACTAGATCGGCGTGTATAAGATATCAGTGCGCATTTATTTACATTAAGTAGTAAACAGTTATTAACGCACCAATTGTTAAAATTTTGAAGATCATTCTGCATTAGGATGGCGTCATTATAAGATGTAATCTTTTTAAAAAGTTTCATATCATCAGCGTAAACTTGAAGCTCGCAATTAGAAATTAAAGAAGAAACATCATTTACAGATAAGATAAAAAGTAGAGGGCCAAGGTGACTACCTTGTGGAACTCCCGAATTTGCCACGAAAGGTTCTGAAATCACATTTTTAAATATAACACTATAGGAGCGATCACATAAATAAGAATGTATCCACTTAAGGAAAAATAGTGGAAAACCATATTTTTCAAGTTTTAGTAAAATAATATTATGTGGCAATAGATCAAATGCTTTACTAAAATCAGTATAGACAACATCTGTTTGAAATCCTTCTTCCATGTTATTAAGAAGAAGAGATGTGGTTTCAACTAGATTAGTCACCGTAGATTTTTGTTTTACAAAGCCATGTTGGTTATCTATTAAAAGATTCCTACAATGATTATAAATTGAATCCGTTATAATTAATTCAAATAATTTAGGAATTGAAGATAATTTAGCTATTGGGCGATAGTTAGTGATTTCATTTTTAGCATTCTTTTTGTGAATTGGCCTGATATAAGAAATTTTCCAAATAGGAGGAAAATATCCGGAATTTAATGAATTTTTAAAGAGTAATGTTAAAGGCGTAGTGAGAATGTTAGAACACTTGCTCAAAATTATTTCTGGTATACCATCTGGTCCAGGAAAAGTATTATCACCCAGTTTATTTAGATAGCTGGAAACTATTTGTTCATTAATATTAATGTCAGTAAGAGAAGTTTTTTGATATGTATTCATATAGGAGAAATAATTTTCATTTGGCGTAAAAGAAGAATCACTATATGAAGTGCTAAAAAACTCACGAAAATATTTTGAAATAGTTGAAGGATCATTACTAGAAAGAGAATTGAAATTCATAAATGTTGGGTAATCATCACATTTACGTTTAGAGTTTAAGAATTTCCAAAATTTTTTCGGATCAGACTTTAATTTAGTTGCCATTAAGTTAATGTAACTATTATAAAGTATTTCAGAAGAAGTTTTAAAATTCTCAAACAATATGACAAAATTATTAAATTCATTAATATCTTTTGTTTTTAGATATTTACGCCAGGCTTTGTTTTTCTTATTTCTGAGAGATCTAAGCTCCTTTGTGAACCATGGTGGGCCAGAGTTAGAACATCTGTTTTTTGAAATAGGAACAAATTGTGTAAAACCTTCGAACATTATTTCATAAAACCTAATTGTCATTTGATTAAGGTCTATATTATTAAATATAGACGTGAAGTCATAGGTGTTTAAGAAATTTACTAGTCCGGGAAAGTTGGTTTTATTGAAATTAAACCTATAAGAATCTGCTGCTTCAAGATTTATGGAATTAGTCAAACAATAAGTAAAATTTATTGAAGGGTGATAGGGGTCCAACGCAACAAGCGGTAACACCGATTCACAGAAAATAATATTATTCCAATCAGAAGTAAATATTAGATCCAATTGTTTATCTTTAAAATTGCGGCAGTGGGAAACCTGTTGTAAATCGTTGGTATTTAAACCATCAATAAATTGAGAATCAGGTTCATTCACTGAAGAATCAGCAATCAAAAAAGATTCTTCGTCATGATTGATCCAAGTTATATTAGGGAGATTAAAATCTCCACATAAAATTAACTCATCATTAGGACCAGAATTACAGCAAATCGAATCTATTACATTTAAAAGAGTAATATAAATATTTAAATTCGAAGAAGGTGGAATGTATGTGTTAACAATATTAACACTTTTATTGGAAAATTTTATGTTCACACCAATTATTTCAAGACAGTCCGCGTCAGAAATAGGAATTTCATTTGCATTAAATGAGTTTTTTACGGCTATCAATACTCCTCCCCCTTTAGGAATGTAACTATTAGATACATTAAGTTCAGAGTATCTGTCTTTTCTAAAAACCGAGTATGAGCTATCAAAAAGCTCAAGATTGTTAATAGAAAAATTTAGCCAAGTTTCAGTTAAAGCAAATACGTCAAAATTTAAATTTATTGAATTAAGTAGGACTTGTCTAGTTTTTGTTCTAAGACCTCTGACATTTTGATAATATAATGATAAATTTATCAAATTTGAAGGATCAATCAAAGATGTAGAGGTCTTATTTAAATATTATTTAATATGAAAATATTTATTATGGTTATCATTTGAAACCTGCAAATGATTGTAATAATTACTACTACAATGGTTACGGTATGCCTTTAAGTCGTCAGAAACATCTTTGGAAGATATACCTTTAATTTCGTGAAATTTAATATATAATTTATAGAGTTCTTTATAATCGGTCGGTAAACCTTCGTTATCAATTAAGACCTTTACACTTATTCTAGTCTTACCTTCCAATACCTTATTATAATTATCATCAAACAAATACGACAAATACAATCTGACCATATTATAAACTTTATCATCTCTTAGCCTGGAAAGAGCTATTGTATAGTCCTTGTTGGCAAGAGATTGTTGTGTCATTCTAGTTATTGGTGGTAAAAGTGGGTTAATAATTGAAGGCTGAAGAGTTTCACCTTGCACAAATTTTACGAATTTAGAAGTAGAAGGAGTGTTTGGAGAAGTCAACGAAGAAGGAGGAAGTTCAATAACTGTAGTAGAGTTAGCATTGACAATTTCAGGCTCTTTAGTTACTGATGAAGTATTTAAAGTGTTTGTATTGTTATTATTGTTCTGAATAGTATTGTGATTATGACAAATGTTGTTCTGATTTATGTTTGAAGTACTGTTATTAGTATTTAATTTAGTGTTTATGGAATTATTTGAATCTGTTGAGTTAGAATTAGAATTAGTTGAATTGTTAGCAGTTGCGCTATTATTAGGATGTACAGTTATATTATTAACGTTAATGCTAGTATTAGTATTTCTATTGTCAGAGTTAATATTACTATTTTCAGAACTATTATTATTATTATTATTGTTATTGTTATTATTATTATTATTACTATTATTATTATTATTATTATTACTATTATTATTATTATTACTATTATTATTATTATTATTATTATTATTATTATTATTATTATTATTATTATTATTATTATTATTATTATTATTATTATTATTGTTATTATTATATTTATTTTTATTAGTCTTATTACTTTTATTACTAGATATATTTTTATTTTTACGATTATTATCATTATTTTTATTTTTATTAATTTTATTTTTATTACCTCTAACATCCCGAAATTTTGTAATTTTCGTTCCCTTCTTCCAAAATTTAAGATTTCTCACCTTCTCAACCATCATATCAGGAACGGACACTTTAAATGACAGGTATTTTGGATTCCGGATCCTTTTGGGAGTAACTTTTTTACAAATTGCAATATCACACTTAAATTTTTGTTTAATAAAGCTCTCAAGGCTTTTTTCAGTCATTTTACAATTTAGCCTTGAAATGCAAAGAGTAAACGAAGGCTTTGTTGTAACAATCGGGGTTAGTAAAGCCTTAACTCCGGGTTTTGTCTTATTTATTTTACTCTTTGCCGTTGTGCTAGGTGTGATATTGTCAGTTTGGATAAAAACATCTTTATAAACTATTGGTGGTTTATTTAATTTATCCAACTGTTGTTTAATTAACTCCACATCGCACTGAATTTCCTTCTGTCTATGATTGGGTATTTGTTGATCTGAACCCAAAGCATGAAGGGATACGTTCACACGATTTAAGTCGTCCTTCATTAGATCCACCACTTCACGAATGCCTACCAGCTCCTTTGATGTTGCCGATATAAGTTCATCTTTGAGATCATTTAATAGATCTGTCAAAGTGTTTTTCAAATATTTTTTCCGGTCAGAAAGAAAACTGCATAAAGCTTGATTGAAGTTATCATAGCTTTTGGCCATATCGTTAAAGCATACCGAATTGTTTTTTAAAGCATCTACTGCTTTAGTCGTGCAACCTTGGCAGTCACTTTTAATATCATTTAATGTAACCATTAACTCATCTTTTAGTATTTGAATAGGCTGGTTCAAATCCAAGCAACTATCGCAAACAAAGTGATGCGAAATGAACGAGTTGTATTCGGACATATGAAAACTATTCTAACGGATAGGGGAACTGAATATAAAAATCAGATAATGAAAGAAGTTCTAACACTGTTAAATATCGAACATAAATGTTCCACAGCGTACCATCATGAAATGCTAGGAACTATAGAAAGAAATCATAGAGTTTTAAATGAATACTTACGTTCGTATATAAATGAAAATAAAGACAAATGGGACAGTTACTTACCATACTTTACGTATTGTCATCACTCGACACCAAATACAAGCTTTCAAGAAAAGTATGCACCATTTGATGCAAACAAAGCAAACAAAGAAGAAACAGTACATAAAAATAGGGTAGTTAAATTCACAAATTAAATACATAAAAATAGGGTAGTTAAATTCACAAATTAAATACATAAAAATAGGGTAGTTAAATTCACAAATTAAATAGTCTTTAAGGATAAATAGTAATAATTCTAATAAATTTTAAAATTGTACTTTCAAATAAAAAGCGACAATCCTAACTAATTTTAAATTTTACTATATATATAAAAGCAAAATGATTAATCTTAATTAATTTTAAATTTTAATTTCAACTCATAATGAATATTTTGAGCTAATTTTACTTTTAAATCTTGACCTACATTAATAATAATATAATTTGACCTAATTTAAAAATAAAAAATGAGACGGCCGTTCAGAAAAAAAATATATTAGAAAAATAAATTAGTTCATATGATTTTTTTTTACATAAATACAAATTTAATAATTTTCTACTTGGATTCAAGTTTTACAAATTTTTTTTTGTCCCCTCACGATAATAAAATGTAAAATTTTAAAGCATTGATATTAAATGAAAAGTAAAAGAAAAAAAAAAAAAAAAAAAAAACTAATTTGTACACAAAAATAAATACTTTTTGGTAAATAATTTTTTTTTCCCTTTCCCTTTTCATTCAGAGGAGATGTAATATAAATAATATTAATGTATTAAAGTTTAGCATAATGAATTGCCCTTTAAATATAACAAAGATAATAACTACATAGGTAGTCAATATAATTAGCATTCTTAATAATGCATTGGCCTACCTAATAAATATGAATTTGATATCAACTGATATAAATCATACAAACATACATTGTATGCAATACCCTATCCATACATGAGTGGTGATAAACAGTTGCATTGACGTAATCTTCCAACGTAAGTGAATATTGCTCAATGCCACACGAGAGTGTTGTAAGTTGTAGTTTCAACTGTTGTCAGTTATCATCAATTTATGAACTTATGAATGTATGTGTAAAATTTAGTTGATTCGAAGATAGTTATCGTCGGAGAATGTTTAGTCAACTGATTTTTTAAAAGCGGAAAGTTTTTGTAATTTTTTTATTCATATACAAAAAAAAAGGTTTGTATCTACCTAAATAAAAAAATGGATTTGTAGATAATATAAGAAATTTAATTTTTTCTTTACATTGAGTAAGTAGGTAATTTTATTTTACTTATATCATATCTAGGTCATTTAAAAATGGATTATTATTTTAATTAACATCTGTGGGACTGAGCAAACATTCATAATTATACAATTTTAAAATTAGGTTCTAAATCTGTTTCTTACACTAATTGTCTTTTATATCATTAATTATTTTTTGCTATTATTTATTTTAACTAAATTTTATATTTTATCAATCAAAATATATTTATATTGTATTTAATATAATACAAATACATATATTTGTTCATTTTGATTTTTTTTTAGTATGTAGTTTAAAAGATAAAAAATAACAAATAGAAATAAAACCTAATATGGTAATCTTATATTGATTTTTATCAATTTCCAATACCAGAAATATTTTATATTTTGTCCGGTCTCAAATTTTTTTTGTTTAAGATGCGCACAGTTCAAAAATTTTTAAATAATGAAAAAAAAAGAAAAACAACAAAAAAAATTAAAGAAAAAAAAAAATCATTTTTTTGTTTGTGTTGGTTAGTACATCGAGTCTTACGAGTAAAATTTGGTTGCAATGAAACCGGTTTTTGTGAATACAAAAATTACGAAACCGGTTTTGGTGTATACAGAATTTTCATGGATTACGTCAACATTACATCAAAATATCTCAATGCAACAGTTTACCAGCAATTTATTATACCCGTATGACTATATAGTCAAAGGGTATAATAAATTTGCCATTACGTTTGTGACGCAGAGAAGGAGGGGGGGGGGGGGGGGGTAGCTATAGACTCAAGTGTATGGATCGGATCAGAATCGAAAAAAGGATCGATTTAGCTATGTATGTCCGTCCGTCCGTCCACACGATAACTCAAAAACTAAAGGAGCTAGGATCTTGAAATTTTCGCAAATTCGTTTTTTTGCAATAGCCGTCATCGCTATTTAAATCCAGCCATTTTGGTCCATGGGTTCGGGTGGCTTCCATACAACTTCTTTTTTTATATGAGTATTTCTCTGTACCTATTACAGCTACGTGTCTGAAATTTTTGCAAAAGTAGTTTAGTTTTATGGCCAAAGTTTCTGAAAAATTTGGTTGGTCTTTTGTAGTGAGTTCGAGTAGCTGCCATACAACTCCTTCTTTTATATGAGCATTACTCTATACCTATTGAAGCTGGGTGTCTGAAATTTTGCCAAAAATAGTTTAGTGTAATGGCCAAAGTTACTGCAAAATTTGGTTGGTCTACTGCAAAGGGTTCGAGTAGCTGCCATACAACTCCTTCTTTTATATGAGCATTATATTTCACCTAATAAAGCTGGTATGTTTCAAATTTTGCCAAAAGTAATTAATGTTTATAATAATAATGATATAATGTTTATATAACGGTCATACGGGTATCCCAGAGTTGACACAGCCTTCTCTACTACACTCTTCCTCGTTTTTATATTAACATAGTAACAAATTCCCAAGATCTATCTTCAATTTTTTATTTCCTACATTTTAGGGGGCTAGTACTACTTTAATAAAAGTATAAATTAAAAAAAATATTTTGTTTTATTTAATTTTTTTTAAATATTACTTTTTAAAACACTTTAAATATCTTTTATAATGAGAAGATTTTATTAAATTTAATTATATTTTCACTCAAAGTAAAAAGGTAAAAAAAAACAAATACCTACATAATATATACTTCTTATCAAAAAAAATATTTGTTCAAAAAATTTTCATTCACATAGGGATTTGCCCAATTTTAGTCTATTCAATATATAACCTATATTTTTTCCTAAACTTAGGTATATACAAACATATATGTATTAAAACAAGTGAAGAAAAAAACCAAGGTTTTTCAAAAAGCACATTTTCAAAATTATATAGGGTTTCTTACTGAGTATTTTATCATTTAGTTTTATAGAAATATATATAAAATAAATGATAATATTATAATTTAGTTATATCATAAATATTATTAATTATGAATAATAGTGAAATCAATACTAAGAGTACAATCCCTGTTAACAAGTGAAATATAAATTTGAAACTTCAATGCTAACGTTTAATTTAGGAAAAACTTACACTCGTGAATAAGTTACGGTTTTATAAAAACATAAAAATTTTAATTCTTAGAACCTAGTCCTACAATAGGCAAGCTTCCCAAATTTTTGCTTAGCAAACTTATGATGGATCTGCCTATCCCCCTCCTGCCCCACCCTCCCATGTTTTTAGGTTCTACGAAATCAATTAAGAACTCCACGAAATTTGGAATTTCACTCCTAATTTATTATCTAAGCAAAAACGGCTAAAACTAAGAGACAATTTCTTCAATTTAAAGAATCCCATTTAAATTTAAGAAGAAAAAATTCTTAGCCTTTTAAAAATATAATGGTGTTAAAAAAAAAGGAAATAGGAAAGAACTCTCGTGTATCAAATTTAAAGTTTTAATTTTCATGAATCTCGAAGATAAGCTTTTTAGTTTTGGAATTTCTTAGGAGCCACCTGAACCACCACTACAATTAAGTCCAAATTTCGGGAACACATAGGAAATAGGAAATATATTCTTTGGCTTCGAAATTATACTCGTTTGGCTTCAGATCGATCAAAAGCTTCTAGAATCCGAACTCATTTTCCGAACTCGACCAGAACCAATTCCCATGGTACTCTCATTATTAGTAACCTAGAGTTTAAATTTCATCAAAATAGCGGCATTATTTTTCGATTTATACTGCTTTTAAGATATACGTTTGTTAGCGCTTGAACTTCAAAGGTTCCAGAACCCGAAAAAATGGTACGATTTCGCCCATTTGCAGTCCCCGACATACTTTCAATACTAGTTAACCCTTGTACACAATTCGAACGATCTATCTTAATTTTAAGTTACTATTTTTATTAATTTCGATGATAACCTTTTAAACCTAGGGGGTCTAAGATGGGTGCTGAACCCATTAACCACCCATTTGAATCAACCACCACTCTGATTGATTCAAAATTAGGGGAACGCACAGGAAATAGTAAAGACCACCCATGTACCAAATTTGAAACTTCTAAATTTGTTTGAAGTTACTATATTTATTAATTTCGAAAATATGCTTTAAGGTCTTCGGAACTGTGTGGCTGGTCCCAAATTTCAAGGACACAAAGGAAAAAGAAAGAGACACCCTGATACCAAATTTGGAGGTTCTACCTTTATTGGTTTCGGAATTATGCTCGTTTGGCCTAAATTCGATCAAAAAGTTCTAAGTTCCGAACCCATTGTACATTACCCACCGTACGCAATTACCGCCGTAGTTTCATTACCAATACCCCACAACACAAATTTTATGAAGATAGCGTCATTAGTTGTTGAGTTACCGTGATTTTTTATATATGTTCGTTAGCCCTTAGACCGGTTAAAAGGTCCAGAATCCGAACTCTTGGGCTGATTTTGCCCATATGTAGTGCGTGCTGTACTTTAAATACCAGTTAACCCTTGTACACAAGTGGAACGTTATATATTAATTTTAAGTTACTATTTTTAGTAATTTCATTTCATTTAAAATTTTTCAAAATTGCAATTATTTTAAATTGCTAGTTTATGTACCTAACGGAAAGCTTATAAACGCACTATATGCCAATATATTATATTTAAATATAGCTTAAGTTTTGTACACAATGTCTTAATTATATATCACCTATGTTAATAATTCAATTAAATATATAATATGATAAAAATTAAAAAAAAAGGAATTTAATCATTTATTAAAAATCTGAATCCATCAAAGAATTTCGCTCTTACTATTGTACCGTATAAAGGTCGATTCACATTAGTCGGACAGTACCAATGAAGTGTTTTTTTTTATTCTCTATGCATTCTCATCAGTATATTCAAATTGAACGACTACGACAGCGACATCACTGTCCAGCATTATCCGGCACCGATTTGTACAGCAGACAGTGATTTTCTTTTTATTTGCCGCCCGACGCCATTGTCGGTGTAGTGTGAATGTATTCATAAACAAGTGATGAAAAAAACCAAGGGTTTTTAAAAAAGCACATTTTCAAAATAATATAGTGTTTCATACTGAGTATTTAATCGGAATATAATGTTGAAGCTTCAATGTTAACGTTTAATTTAGGAAATATATACGTTGGTGACTAAGTTACTACTTACTTATAAAAACCGTAATTTTTTTAATTTTAAAATACTAATAGCCCCTCTATGGGGAAGGTTGCCCAATTTCTCAAGGATCTAATCTTCACTACTCCCCTACCCCCAACTGTTTTAGGTTCAAGGAATTAAATTTTGTATTCTACCAAAATTTGGAATTTTATTTAGAATTTTACTATATAAGCAAAAATGATTAAAACTGACAGACACTTCTACTCAGAATCTCTTTTAAATTGAAGAAAATCTTTTAACATATATTAAAGTATAATATTGGATCTTAAAATTTTATATATTAACAAAACAAAATTTGAACAGGTATTCAAGTTACAGGTGTTTAAAAATAGCAAAATTTCAATTTTCGGGCCCTTATAGCTACAAAACAGGGGACGTGACAAAAAAAATTTGTTAACCGACTTCTACTTATTTCTGAGGATCTAACTAGTGTAGCCAAAAATTTTACAAAAATTGAGTTTTGCATAATTGTAAATTTTAGTACCGTATGGCAACCCTAAACAATTGTCTTTTAAAATTTATTAAGTTTATAAAACCAGCTATATTTTGCCGTTTTCAGATTGAAAATACACCTAATAGAACTCTTGTAATAACAATTTGAATATAGGGCTTTTCCCAACTTTGGGGGGCTGCAGCTCCCTAACGGGTGGGACTATAGAAAAAAATTCTTCTACGAAATAATTTTTTTTGTAATACCTACTCGTGGTTAAAATTTCTTTTTTCTATTTCAAACGATGTAAAAATTTTTGTAAACATACGGACAGACAGACGGACAGACAGACGAACAGACAGATGGACAGACAGACGGACGGACAGAGTGAAACTATATAGGCACATTTTTACAAAATTTTTTGAAAATGTGCTAAAAATGCATATAATCAATTAACAAAAGAAAAACAATATTTACGACCGTATCATGTTAATGACGACAACGTGATTTGATAATATTTAAATTTCGCCAAAAGTAATTAACCGGATGATTTAATGTCCATATTACGGTCTAGCGGGTATCACAGAGTTGACACATTCTACTCTTCTACACTCTTCCTCGTTTTTAATAAAAATTTTATATTTTACATTGAAAATGGATATTATTTTTGTTCTAAATAAATTTTTACGTCCCTAATTTTTTTCACTGTATAGTGTGAGTGTAAAGCACGACGTCGGTTCGTCTGTGATTCTTTTTCCCTGTACAGTCTTAACTGCTCTGCATCGGCACCACGACCTTAATCTTTACTAGCTATATATTGTGAATTCAATATATTAAAGAAAAATGCTAAGCTTTGAAAAAATTAATTTAATGCAATATAATTTATACTCAGAACTGTACTACAGTATCCTATAAAATTTTATATTTATAATATCTTCCGTCTGTCCGTCCGTCCGTCCGTCCGCACGATAACTCAAAAACTAAAGGAGCTAGGATCTTGAAATTTTCGCAAATTCGTTTCTTTGCAATAGCCGTCATCGCTATTTAAATCCAGCCATTTTGGTCCATGGGTTCGGGTGGCTGCCATACAACTTCTTTTTTTATATGAGTATTTCTCTGTACCTATTACAGCTACGTGTCTGAAATTTTTGCAAAAGTAGTTTAGTTTTATGGCCAAAGTTTCTGCAAAATTTGGTTGGTCTACTGCAGAGGGTTCGAGTAGCTGCCATACAACTCCTTCTTATATATGAGCATTATATTTCACCTAATAAAGCTGGTATGTTTGAAATTTTGCCAAAAGTAATTAATGTTTATAATAATAATGATATAATGTTTATATAGCGGTCATACGGGTATCCCAG
This sequence comes from Dolichopus griseipennis, assembly GCA_963082915.1. NCBI lineage: Eukaryota > Metazoa > Arthropoda > Insecta > Diptera > Dolichopodidae > Dolichopus > Dolichopus griseipennis. The sequence goes on from OY720441.1 coordinate 85,867,257, forward strand.
AGTTGACACAGTCTACTCTACTACACTCTTCCTCGTTTTCTTTGAAATTTATTATGATGAAAATTTTTATTATCATATTTAGGTTATAAACCAATGCATAATCCCATTCAAAACTTTTATAACTTTTATAATAACCTACATACATATACTCATATGAAATTGAATATGAGATTGTTTGTAAATGTGCTTTGGCAGAAATGATAGCATAACAAGCAAAGAAACAGTCAGTCAATACTTAGAAATACTCTCCACCTATTTGGTTCAAATTTAATGAGAAGTGCATAAGTCATTTTAAAACCATAAAAGCTATTATTAGTTTGATCGTAAGACATAGCTATCCAAATCAACTTTATAATACTATAAACATTTTCTAAATACTTTATCTATTCAAAAATATTACAAATTCTTACTAATTTATCTATTTAAAAATATTAAAAAACCAAAAAACTACATTTACATTTTATTAGATTTATACATTTATTTCAATTCAATTACAAAAGTGAAAAAATTTGAATTATTAAATTTTGTGATAAAAAGCTAATTAAAGCATTAATATAATATAATAAAAGTTATTTTTAAAATACAATTACAAATTTGGAACTCATATAATTCATTTAAGAATAAAAATAAATTTTACATAAATACAGGAAGTACCTTTGAACATAACTAAAGTATCGCACACAATGTCGTAATTATATATTACTACAATTTGCCAGGCGCTGCCTGGGAGCTTGCAAATTGTAAAAAAAAAGTTTTGGCCGTTACTTTGCTATAAATTAGAAATGGTTTAACCGATTGCCTTCAAATTTTGTATATGTGTTCTTCGTTCAATTTTGCGAAATATTACTTGGTCAAAGTCTCAGAAAACGGTTTGTTGAATTCTGTTAACCCATTGCGGCACAGCAGATTTTTACAAATCTTTTATTACTTTACTCTTAAGCAGAAAAAACGAAAACTTTAAAAAAAGCTTGCAAAACAGTTTTAACGATTATCTCTAATTTTCCTATACGTGGTGGTTCTTGAAAATTTGGTGCCCCTTGACGATAAAGTTGAGGATGGTGGGTTTCCCGCGAATAATGTTAACTGAATAAAAATATTTATTTTTATTATTATTTAATAATTATGGAAAGGGTCAAGTAAAATTTGATAAATTTGTTGAAAAATTGCTAGAATAATCCTAAAAAAAACGTCTTAAAAAAATTGCTTTATTACATTTTAAAATTAACATATACACTATGTGTAATGTTTGTGTTAATTTTTTCACCGGGTAATAGCTAGTTTACATATAAGTATTATTATACCCGTTTGGCTATAGGTCAAAGAGTATATTAAATTTGCCTTTATATCATTATACCATGTCAATAACAATTAATTTGAATTGCCAACGTTTGAATAAAATATAGCCGATGGTTTAGAAAAAGTTTAAAAATCTGCTTTTCAACTTATATTTTGTTTTTTACTAGCCTGAAAGTTCTACTACGCTCTTCCTCGTTTTTTTTTTGATTTTATGATAGAAATGTAGGCTTCTTTCAAATGTAGGCTACTATGTATTTAAGCATAATATATGTACAATATATATATTACACTGAAATCTATTTTTAAGGAACTACAACTGCAAAGTGTAGAATAGGTAAAGGGATACCTATCCATTTTACCTATAGAATAGGTAAAAGGATATATTACCTTTGGTATGGTGTTTGTAACCACCTAAAGGAAGCGAGGTAGATATGGAAAAGGATTTAGACATGTCGGTCCGTCTGTCCGTCCGTCTGTAGACACGGTATTTCAAAAAATAACGGAGCTATCTTGATGAAATTTTGATTTAATTTGGCCAAACGAACCTAATTCCGAAACCAATGAAAATAGTACCTATGGCATCAGGGTATCTCTTTCTATTTTCTTACTGTACTTGAAATTTGGGACCAATTGGAGTAGTGGGTCGGGGACCAGCCACACAGTTCCTAAGACCTTAAAGTATATTTTCGAAATTAATAAAGATATTAACTTCAAACAAATGTAGAAGCTTCAAATTTGGCACATTGGTGTTCTTTACTATTTCCTGCGCGTCTCCCTATTTTAGATCAATCGCATTTTGGATCAATCGCATTTTGGATCAATCGCATTGGTTTAATACCCCTCTTAGACCCCAAAGTTTTAAAAGCTTACGCTTAGTAACTTAAAACTAAGATAGGAACGAAATTAGGATAATAACGTTCCAATTGTGTACAAGGGTTAACTAGTATTGAAAGTATGACGGGGACTGCATATGGGCAAATCGTACCATGGTTTCGGGTTCTGGAATGTTTGAAAAGTTCAAGGGCTAACAAACATATATTTTAAAAACAGCATAACTCAAAAAATAATGCCGCTATTTTGACGAAATTTAAACTCTAGGGGACTAGTAATGAAAGTACCATGTGAATTGGTTCTGGTCGAGTTTGGACAATGAGGTCGGATTCTAGAAGCTTTTGATCGATTTGAGGCCAAACGAGTATAATTACAAAGCCAAAGAATATTTTTCCTATTTTCCATGTGTCCCCGAAATTTAGACTTAACTGTAGTGGTGGTTCAGGCGCCTCCTAGGAAAAATTAAAAAGCTTATCTTCAAAATTCATGGAGATAGAAACTTTAAATTTGATACACGAAGGTTCTTTCCTATTTCCATTTATTATTTAACACTTTTATATTTTTAAAAGGCTAAGAATTTTACCATAAAACATATTTGTATAATATTTTATAAATTTAAAACAAAATATTTTTTTAATTCGGTTTTCATTTATTATTAAAAACGAGAAAGATTATTGTTGCCTTTGTCAACTTATAGATTACCGTTCAAACCCATCATGATGTTTAAAAAAATAAAGTAAAAACGAGGAAGAGGTGGTAGAGTAGACTGTGTCAACTCTGGGATACCCGTATGACAGTTATATAAACATTATATCATTATTACTTTAAATATTAATTACTTTTGGCAAAATTTTAAACATATCAGCTTTATTAAGTGTAGTGTAATGCTCATATAAAAGAGGAAGTTGTATGGCAGCTACTCTAACCCTCTTCAGTAGACCAACCAAATTTTGCAGTAACTTTTGTCATTACACTAAACTATTTTTGAAAAAAATTTCAAACACCCAACTTGAATAGGTAAAGAGCAATGCCCATATAAACTAAGAAGTTGTATTGCAGCTACAGGAACCTTTGCAGTAGACCAACCAAATTTTGCAGGAACTTTGGCCATTACACTAAACTCCCTTTGACAAAATTTCAGACACGTAGCTTTAATAGGTACAGAGTAATACTTATATAAAAAAAGAAGTTGTATGGCAGCTACCCGAACCCATAGACCAAAATGGCTGGATTTAAATAGCGATGACGGCTATTGCAAAAAAACAAATTTGGGAAAATTTCAAGATCCTAGCTCCTTTAGTTTTTGAGTTATCGTGGTGACGGACGGACAGACGGACGAACATACATAGCTTAATCGATTTATTTTTCGATTCTGATCCAATCCATACACTTGAGTTTATGTCTACCTCCCCCCCCCCCTCCTTCTCTGCGTCACAAACGTAATGGCAAATTTGACAATATAGTCATACGGGTATAAATAATATTTTTTTCAATATATACTTTTATTAAAGTGGTACTAGCCCCCTAAAACGTAGAAAATAAAAAATTGAAGGTAGATCTTGGGAATTTGTTACTGTTTTAATTTAAAAGTAAATTGCTTATACAAGAAACAGTTCTTTTATGGTTGAAAACTTTTAAGCTTAAAATATTGAAAATTTTCATTAACCAAAAATTGATGGTAGATCTTTTGCAATTAAAAGTGTTGTAGTAGATTGCTGAAATGAGAGACAGTTCTTCTTTCAGTTAATCTTAATTCAGCAATTTACTAAAATTAATACTAAAAATTTTTAAATGCAAAAGATCTACCATCAATTTTTGGTTAATAAAAATTTCCAATTTTTTATTTTCTACGTTTTAGCCCTCTAAAGTACCACTTTAATAAAAGTATATATTGAAAAAAATATTTTTTCTTACTTTATTTTATTTTATACTTTTTAGTTTTATTTCAATTTATGTACACAATCTATATATATAAAAGCGAAAGTTTGTTCATTTGCTTGTTTGTTTGTTTGTTTGTATGCAGCGAGTTGACTCCTAAACTGCCCAGACTGTCCAGATTCGAAACGGTTTGACCAATTGACTTCAAATTTTGTATACGTGATTCTCCTTGAGAATTGAGTTGACAATATTAACAGTTTTCGAATTTGTTAACCCATGTCGGGCCGACGGGTGGTCAAAAAAAATTTTGGTTTAAAATTTTGTCCGATTTTACGAAATTCTGCTTTGGCTAAAAAGAAAGCCCCATAAAAAAATTTTGTTGAGTTCCATTAACACATTGCGGCCCAACAGCTTTTTATAGGTTTTTTCAATACTTAACTCTAAATTAGAAACGGTTTAACCGATTTTCTTCAAATTTTGTATATGTTTTCTTCAAATTACGTCCAATTTCCCGTTAACCCAATGGGGCACAGTGGCTTTTAATAGATTTTTGCGTTACTTATTTCTAAATTAGAAACGATTTGACTGGTTGACCTAAAATTTTATATGTGTGAAGCAACTTGAAAATTGAGTTGAGTCTGTTAACAGTCGGTCCTACGATTGGTCAAAAAAAGATTTTTGGAAGTAAATTACTTCGAATTTTGGGAAGTAGTTTGTACTGCTTTGAATTACAGAAAGTTTCAAAATTACTAGAATAATCCTAGAAAAATCGTTTTAAAAAGATTGCTTTCATACATTTTAAAATTTACATGTGTAAACCGTGTGTAATTTTTGTGTTAACTTTTTGCAGTAACACCAACATCAATTAAACCTCCATTGAGAGGCGCAGAAACGCGCACCGGGTATTAGCTAGTTATTTATATAAAATTATTTAATAAAAGATTTAATTTGACAATTTTCAAATTGGATCCAATTCATTAATAGTTAAAATCGGTTTATCTATTAATTTAAATTATTTATATAATTTTATTAACAGAAGACAAATATCATTAAAAAGCTGTCTAGTTTGTTAAATTAAAAGTAATCCAAATTGTTTTATATTTATTAGGTTTCCTTAAGTCTAAATGCATTATTGCACATCATACATATATGTATGCTAGTGAATGTTTCACGTGTAGTGGAACAGATACATATGTACCTACCTCTTAAGTCCACACTATTAAAACCTACTTAATGTCATTTTTTTTCAAAATTGTTGCAATATTATATTTTTCTTCAAAATTTCGAAAACCAATTTAAAAATTAGTTTTTACCATTTTTATACCCGTATGACTATATAGTCAAAGGGTATAACAAATTTTCCATTACGTTTGTGACGCAGAGAAGGAGGGGGGGGGGGGGGGGGGGTAGCTATAGACTCAAGTGTATGGATCGGATCAGAATCGAAAAAAGGATCGATTTAGCTATGTATGTCCGTCCGTCCACACGATAACTCAAAAACTAAAGGAGCTAGGATCTTGAAATTTTCGCAAATTCGTTTTTTTGCAATAGCCGTCATCGCTATTTAAATCCAGCCATTTTGGTCCATGGGTTCGGGTGGCTTCCATACAACTTCTTTTTTTATATGAGTATTTCTCTGTACCTATTACAGCTACGTGTCTGAAATTTTTGCAAAAGTAGTTTAGTTTTATGGCCAAAGTTTCTGAAAAATTTGGTTGGTCTTTTGTAGTGAGTTCGAGTAGCTGCCATACAACTCCTTCTTTTATATGAGCATTACTCTATACCTATTGAAGCTGGGTGTCTGAAATTTTGCCAAAAATAGTTTAGTGTAATGGCCAAAGTTACTGCAAAATTTGGTTGGTCTACTGCAAAGGGTTCGAGTAGCTGCCATACAACTTCTTATTTTATATGAGAATTACTCTATACTTATTGAAGTTGGGTGTCTGAAATTTTGCCAAAAATATTTTATTGTAATGGCCAAAGTTACTGCAAAACTTGGTTGGTCTACTGCAGAGGGTTCGAGTAGCTGCCATACAACTCCTTCTTTTACATGAGCATTATATTTCACCTAATAAAGCTGGTATGTTTCAAATTTTGCCAAAAGTAATTAATGTTTAGAATAATAATGATATAATGTTTATATAACGGTCATACGGGTATCCCCGTACGGGTTGACGCAGTCTACTCTACTACACTCTCCCTCGTTTAATTAAGGTTTTGAATATATGTTTTCGTTTTTAAAAAAACTTGGTATAGGTATCTACAAATGGGTATTCAAATATTATTTGATATTTATTCTTATAACGAACAATAAAAGTTACAGTTTCTATAACGATTAATAAAACGATATTCTTATAGGTACATAGTTCTTTTTTATTTTCTTTTATAATTTTTCTTCATACATATACATGTGGAATGTAATAAATGGAAATCCACTCTTATGCACTTCGAAATTAATCTATTACAAAATATAATATGTTCTACTACTAATACTACTAAAACGAAATATAAAATGAAGATTATTTCCGGATTCTTTCTCTTCTTGAAAAAACCGTGGACGTGGATACAAGCAATTAAGGATTCGGAGAAGGAGAAGTTGTATTATATTTATTAATTAATATTTAATAACTAATTTGCACACTTATAACTTATTAATTGAATATTAAAATAATATTAATTGAATATTAAATAAACATATATATTTTATATATATTTCACTAAATATTTTGCTTTATGATTTTAATAAAACCATATGGGGGCTCAACCGGGATGTGCACGCTGACTCAAGAGCAAAAAGTAAAAAGAAGTAAAAAGAAGTAAAAAGAAGTAAAAAACAGCAAACTTATTAAATTTCTTAAAAAAAAAATTATGTTGGTGAACAGATGTTTTTATATTTAATAATATATTTAAAATATATAAAAATGATAAAAGGGTACATATATTTTAATGCTAAGTTACAATTTACGTAGGCCGAGTCAAAGATTTCAGTGTGGTTAAAATTAAAGTTATTAATAAATTTTGCATAACGAAAAATAAATTTTGTTAAAAGAAGGAAGAAATATAAGCAATTAAAATGAATTAATATTTAAATCACTTTAGGATGTTACTTAGAATTACCGAATTAACAATTTAAAAAAATATATATATATTAAGAATTACTCAATCAAAAATTAAAACTTTTATAAATTCTATTACTAAAAATTAAATAGTTAAATATTGCTTATTAAAAATTACAGAATTTCTATTAAAAAAAAATATATATGGACTTATTATTGAAAATAAATTTTAGCAAAAATACCGAGAGCTACAGTATACAAAAATTTAAAAATTCTAAAAAAAAATTATTTTGAAAATTAAATATTGTTATCAACCGATGAGATCTTGTGTATAAAAATTATCTGATATTAAAAATAAACTTTAAAGCAAATATATATCAAGAACTACCTAATCAAAAATTCATAAATTTTATTACAAAAAATAAAATAGTTAAATACTGTTTATTAGGAATTACAGAATTTCTATTAAAAAAAAAAAGCATATATGGACTTGTTATTGAAAATAAATTTAAGCAAAAATACCGAGAATTACAGTATCAAAAATTTAAAAAATCCTAATAAAAATTAATTTTAAAATTAAATATTGTTATCAACCTTAAAAATTATAATAAAATTATTTTGAAAATTAAATATTGTCATCAACCGATGAAATCTTCTGTATGAAACTTATAAACTTATATTAAAAATAAATTCAACAAAATATTAAGAACAAACTTTAATAAATTTCATTACGAAAAATTAAATATTTTACCAACAGATGATCTTAACTGTATTAAAACAAATTTTATGTTTAACTAATTTACATTGTTACATTTATTAAAAAAAAAAAAAAAAAAAAAAAAATAAAAAATAAAATAAAAAAAAAAGGGGAAAAATAAATAAATAAAAACTAATTTTTAAATTTAATTATTATTTAAACAGAGGTTATTAATTTATTCAGAATGAGCGGGAGAAGGCGTCGCACAATACAGCGCAGCGACTCGATTGTTGATTTCGAGCCAACACCTCCTAATTTTTCTTCCCAAAACAACCAGGCTACAAAAATTAATTTTAGTGAAGCTGAAAGTGTGATTAGAAAGTTTAATGGTGATGAAACCATTAGTGTTAGGAAATGGATAGACGAGTTCGATCAGTATGCGAGCGTATTTCAATGGAATGAATTACAGAAATTCGTCTTTTGTAAAAGGTCATTAACAGGGGCTGCTAAATTATTCGTGGAATATGAAGCAAAACCTTTCTGCTACCGTGTTCTGAAGAATGAACTACTTAAAGAATTTGAAGCAAGGGTCACCAGTGCCGATGTTCACGCTAAGTTACGGCAAAGAAAGAAAAAGTATGAGGAATCTCTTCGTGAATATTTGTACTGCATGCTCGATATCGCCTCTCAAATTGAAATAGATGAAGCTTCATTAATAAATTACATTATAGACGGAATAAAGGACATACCTAGTAATAAAATGATTCTTTTTGGTGCCAAGACCATCTCTGAATTAAAGGAAAAATTACTGATATACGAAAAAATGACGAAAAGTGAAAGTTCAAAACCAACGTTGGATAAGAGAAATATAACTATAAGTAAAATAGAAGGAAGGGGAAAAATTCGTCAACGTTATTGTTTTAATTGCGGCTCAGTTGAACATGAGGCTCATAATTGTCCACGAAAAGGTAACGGCCCGAAATGTTTTAGGTGCAACAAATATGGACACAAAAGGCCAGAATGTAAGGAAGAGCCGGCGAACGACTATAATAGACATAGTGGTGTAAATAAAAATGCATCAACGCATTTTATAGAAAATCCGAAAAATAATATGCGTATTAGGGCTAAAATCAATAATATTGGTTTCGAATGTCTCATGGATACTGGAAGCGACATATGCGTGTTAAAAGAATGTTATTTTAATCTAATTAATCCAAATTATAATTTTAGGAATTCACCAATAGTAATTAATGGCTTAGGTTCTAACATCAAAACTAAGGGATCATGTAAAGCATCCATAGAGATCAATGGTGAAACTTATGAAAATATAGAAGTTCATTCTGTGGAAGAATCATGTTTGAAACCCGATATGATAATCGGAATGAATTTACTGAGTCAAGCCACCGTCAATATAAGCAATGGCAAAATTGTTATCCAAAAGAACATGCCCGAAGGAAGGAGTACAAGCGGAGGTAATGAAGACAAAGACCGTTCGTGCTATTTAACTAAAATTAGTTTGGACCAAAACTTGGAGGAACCTAAAGAAGTTTTCGGACTAACACACCTCGAAAAGAACGAGCAAAATAAGGTAATTGCTTTAATAAAAGACTACTCCCCAAAATTTCCAAAAGAATCAGCAGTTCGAATGAAGATTATTACGGTAGACGACAATCCAGTTTATAGACCTCCCAGGAGATTTCCACCATACGAACTCAAAGTTATCGAGCAACAAATCAACCAGTGGCTAAACGAAGGAATTATAAGGGAGAGTGCATCCGACTACGCAAGCCAAATAGTTCTCGTTAAAAAGAAGGACAATTCTTATCGTTTATGTATTGACTATCGCGGAATAAATAAAAAGATGATCAAAGATAGGTATCCTTTGCCAAACACGAGGAGCAAATAGACAAATTGCAATCGGCCAAATATTTCACCACACTAGACCTTGAAAATGGGTTTCATCACGTAACGATAGAAGAGGAAAGCCGGAAGTTCACTTCATTTGTCGCACACTGCGGACAATTTGAGTTCAATAAGGTCCCATTCGGACTCTGCAACTCGCCCAGTGTTTTCCAAAAATATATCAATTTTATTCTTAGGGATCTCATTATACAAAGCCTAGTCATAGTTTATATCGACGATATCATCATACCGTCGCAGACGTTAGAAGAGGGCATCAAGCGATTGGAGATAGTATTGGATGTAGCTGCTGGGAACGGTTTGCGAATAAAGTGGCAGAAGTGCCAGTTTTTACAAAAGGATATTGAGTATCTCGGATATAGGATTTGTAATGGCAGTATTTCACCATCCAGCTTGAAGACAAAAGCCGTATTGAACTTTCCAATACCTTCCACAGTCAAAAATCTTCAAAGCTTCTTGGGATTAGCTAATTATTTTAGAAAGTTTATACCAAACTTTGCTACAAAGGCACGCTCATTACATGAACTTTTAAAGAAAAATATTTATTTCAGAATTGGACCGGTAGAAATGGCAGCCATCAACGAGATAAAACAATTTTTATCAAGTAAACCCATTTTGAACATTTTTAGATATGGAGCAGATACTGAGCTGCACACTGATGCATCTCAAGACGGATACGGCGCAATTTTGCTGCAAAAGGACGGCACAGATGATTCACTTCACCCTATTTATTATTATAGTAGAAAAACCAACGAAGCCGAGAGAAACTACACGTCATACGAGTTGGAAGTGCTTGCTATTGTTGAAGCTTTAAAAAAATTCCAGGTTTATCTACTTGGCCAAAAATTTAAGCTAATTACGGATTGTAAAGCGTTTGAAGGTACCATGAAGAAGAAAGATCTCACAACTAGGGTTGCTAGATGGGCTCTGTTACTGGAGGAATTTGATTATCAGCTGGAACACCGAGCTGGTAGTAAAATGCGACACGTAGATGCTCTGAGCAGAAATCCGATCGTTATGTGCATGTTCCAAAAAAGCGAATTCTTAACAAAGTTAGTAGAAGCACAACAGGAAGACCAACACTTACTTGCCATCATTGAAATACTACGAGAAAAACCGTATAAAGATTACATTATTCAGAACAAAATTCTTTACAAAAACATAAATAATAATTTGCTTTTTGTCGTTCCAGATTCGATGAAAAATTATATCATTAAAGAAGTTCACGAAATGGGACATTTCCATCACAAGAAGATAAAAGAAATTATCAAGAAAGATTTCTACATTCTAGACCTTCAACCTAGAATAGCAACACATATAAACAATTGCGTACGCTGTATATTAGCTGAGAGGAAGACGGGAAAGGCAGAATGTTTGCTACAACCAATCCCGAAAGGAGAACGCCCACTCGAAACATTGCATATCGACCACTTGGGACCAATGACAGCTACAAAAAAGAATTACAAATATATATTTTCCGTAATCGATGGATTCACCAAATTTCTTTGGCTTTTTCCGACCAAAACACTTGGCAGCGAGGAAGCCATACAAAAATTCGAGATAATTGCAGAAACTTTTGGTTATCCAGAAAGAATAATAGCAGATAAAGGAGGAGCCTTTACATGAAACCTATTTCAAAATTATTGTAAAGAACGAAACATCCAACTGCATTTCATCACTGTCGGAGTACCACGAGGAAACGGTCAGATCGAAAGGGCTCATTCTGTAGTGATAAAAACTTTAACGAAACTTTCTTTAGAAGAAAACGAAAAATGGCACAATTATGTCAAGCCGGTACAACAAATAATTAATGCGACTTATCAACGCGCAATAAAAACCAGCCCATTTCAGCTGCTTACGGGTTGTGCGATGAAAACTCAAAAAGATTTAAGAATTATTGACACTATAAATGAAGAATATATAAAAGAATTTGAAGATGAACGTCAAGAACAACGTGAAAAGGCAATAAAAGATATTGCCGCTATCCAGGACGAAAACAGAAAAACATTCAATAAGAAAAGAAAGGACGCCACAAAATACCAACTTGGAGATTTGGTAGCTATTGAAAAGGCACAATTCGGAACTGGTTTAAAAATTCGTCCAAAATACCTAGGACCATACCGGATAGTTACTATCAAAGAGTTTGATAGGTATCAAGTCCAGAAAGAAGGAGAACATGAAGGACCGAATATGACTGACACGAGCGCAGATAGAATGAAACCGTGGATAAATTTCGAAGATGCGTAATAACTCTTACTAAATTAACATACTCTTTAAGACATCTTCAGGGGCCGAAGATCATCAGGAAAGGCCGTGTGGAATGTAATAAATGGAAATCCACTCTTATGCACTTCGAAATTAATCTATTACAAAATATAATATGTTCTACTACTAATACTACTAAAACGAAATATAAAATGAAGATTATTTCCGGATTCTTTCTCTTCTTGAAAAAACCGTGGACGTGGATACAAGCAATTAAGGATTCGGAGAAGGAGAAGTTGTATTATATTTATTAATTAATATTTAATAACTAATTTGCACACTTATAACTTATTAATTGAATATTAAAATAATATTAATTGAATATTAAATAAACATATATATTTTATATATATTTCACTAAATATTTTGCTTTATGATTTTAATAAAACCATATACATACATATGCTCATAATTATATAACAATAACATCGTTGAAAATCTAGTTACAAATATTACTGTCATTAATGATAAATATTCACTTAAATATTTTTTGCTTACATTTGCATGTACGCCAAAAACAAAATACGCACTCGCTTATTCATATAGGATTATTATCTTACAAAATACAAATAAACTAACAATATAGACACATTATACTATAATTTATACATATACATATATTGCATATCAATCATTTCGTAACCGTTACATTTTGTATTACGCAGATTATGCTTCGATTCTAACATACACATACAGAAAAAGTAAACAAAAACAAAAGACTTATATAATATGTTGTTGCATATTAAAAATTTGAAGATGAATAAGTTATGCATACTACTTTTTGTATGCTTCGTATTTAATAAAATATTGGGGTCGTGGGTTCAAATTCAGTTCGTGGTGAAATAATTTTTTTTTAATTTCAATCAAATTTTATTTTATTTAAGTAGGTACCCACTTGTAAAATTTTTAAATTAATGAACCAAAAATGTACGGACTGACTTAAAAAAAAATCTTAAAATTTTTTATATATGAAACTGATAGTCTAAAAAATTATTTGGCATTATTTACAAATTTTTAAAGAAACTATCCAAATAAATTTATTTTATTTGTAATTTTTTTATTATTTCTGTTGGTTTAAAAAAAAAACAAAGAAAAATTTTTACATTTTAAAGAGAATCGAACTCAAATCTATTTACACCCAAAGTCATTTCACTAATGATGATCATTATATTCATAATTATTATTGCCCATCAATCTCAAAGTACAAAGTCCACAAATAAAATATTTCACGTATTCATATTATATGAACACATACACATATAAATTACTTAAAAAAATCTTTGTGTTAATTTTTTTTTTAAATTTTACGTACCATTTAAATCATATGAAATCGTAACTCGATAAATACATAAAAAACAACAGCAAAACAAAAAAGAACAAAAAAAAACCAAATTCATATAATTTCATGTTGTGTACAAGATGTACCTGAAATTTAAAATTTTTATATGAAAATATTGGAGTTAAAAAAGTTAGTTGTTGAAGAGCTACCCGAAGTTTTGGTCAGATCTTAATAAAAAAAAAATATGGAACCTAGAAATTGTTTGAAAAATATTTTGTGAAAATTTCAAAACTCTAAATTCTTTAGTTTTTGAGTTATCGGACGGACGGACAGAAACACATAGCTAAATCGATTAATTTTTCGATGCTGATCCTATCCGTACCCTTGACACTATAGCTAGCTCGTTTAGATCCATGCGTTACAAACGGAGGAGCAATTTTAATATACCCGATATCATATATATATGCACAGGTATAAAAATAAAAACAGGATTTGATTGAGCTAGGATTTCGCAAATTCGTTTTTTTTGCAATCCGTCTTCGCTATTTAATTCCAGCCATTTTGGCTCATGGGTTCGGGTAGCTGCCATACAACTTCTTTTTTTTAATGAGAATTACTCTGTACCTATTACAGCTGTGTATCTGAAATTTTACAAAAAGTAGTTTAGTTTTATGGCCAAAGTTTCTGCAAAATTTGGTTGGTCTACTGCAGTGAGTTCGAGTAGCTGCCATACAACTTGTTATTTTGTATGAGCATTATTCTCCACCAAAGCTGGGTGTCTGAAATTTTGCCAAAAATAGTTTAGTGTGATTGCTAAAATTACAGCAAAATTTGGTTGGTCTACTGTAGAGGGTTCAAGTAAGATATGAGGGTTCTTCTTTTATATGGATGTCTGAAATTTTGCCAAAAATAGTTTAGTGTAATGACCAAAGTTACTGCAAAATTTGGTTGGTCTACTGCACAGGGTTCGAATAGCTGCCATACAACTCCTCTTTTATATGAGCATTACTTTACACCTAATAAAGCTGAATGTTTGAAATTTTGCAAAAGTAATTAACCGGATGATATAATGTATACGTTACGGTCATACGGGTATCCCAGAGTTGACACAGTCTACTCTACTACACTCTTCCTCGTTTGTGTAAGAAAAGAGTACAATTTTATTTAAATGTAAGTAAAATGTGAGTATATTTGTCGTTTTATAAAACGTCCAATTTTGGAACTGCTCTATATACATAAACTTGATAATAGTTTAGTCATTTAGTGTAATGGCCAAAGTTACAGCAAAAATCTTTGCAAAATTTTTGGCCTACATATCTTCTAAACGATACAAGCTAGGGTCTTTAAATTTTAGGAGAAGTTTCTTCAGAAATTACTAAGAGCCGATTAAGAAAATTTTTTTCTCACCTCCTCTGTTTGAAAGCAGAAATTTCAAATTGAATTTTTTTTTTACAAATATATAAAATTTGAAACTTCAGCATTATATTTCAACATTATGTTAAAGGTTTCTCTTAAATTTGAAATTGTTTCTTTAAATTGAAAAAATCGTCTCTAAGTTTTAATTATTTTTGCTTACATAATAAAATTCTAGGTAAAACTCCAAATTTCACATCAGCTCACATTTGATTTGCTAGAACCTAAAAAAAATGGGCAGATCCATCATAAGCTTGCTAAGCTAAAATTTGGGAACCTTCCCCATTGAAAAGCTAGTAGGTCCTTAAAATTAAACTTTTATGTTTTTATAAAACCGTAACTTATTTAGCAGTGTATGCTGTTCCAAAATTAAACGTTAGCATTGAAGTTCCAACATTATATTTCGCACTTATTATCAAGTTTCTTGAGTGCATTGGGATTATATTCTAAGTACTGATAGGCATAATTAATAAATTGATGAAATAACTAAATTATAATGTTATCATTTATTTTTATATATATTTTTATAAAAATAAATGAAAAAATACTCAGTAAGAAACCCTATATAAACCCTATAAAATGTGCTTTTTAAAAAGCCTTGGTTTTTTTCATCAACTTTTAACGCTGTTAAAAAAGTGCAATGCCCGATATAATTTTCTACTGAACGAATTGTATTATGTAGAGTTTAAGTGCTTACATTTTAGTGAAAAAGTTTTTGTTTACAAAATTTTCTGATAATATTTGAAAGTAAAGCATTTCTAATAAAATTAAAAATATAAATTGATTAAAAAATAAAAAATATAAGATTAAAAATAAAATACTCATTTGAATAAAAGAATAATAAGGATAGAAATAAAATTATAGAATTAATTTTGAATACCATAGAAATTTTCCATTGTGTCCATTATTTAAATAAAATAAAAATATACTAAAAGTCACTCAAAATCAAATGTCATTTAATTTTCCTGCAAATTGTTCAGTACAACAATTTAGCGCTAGAAAAAAAGTGTACAAAACAAATATTTCAAGGCAGTAGGGTACAGAAAAATTAAACTTAAAAAAGACATTTTATTTGTCATGTGGTGCTTTTCGTTGTTTATTTCAAATATTACAATTTATATTTTTCCCCATGCAAATATAAACATCCCTTTTCCTAAAGGTCAATTGTAATGAAACAACAACCAAAAGAAAGGTTTTTTCTGTTTTCATATTACAATGATATTTTTTTTTAGAATATTGCGTTTTTTCAGGTGAAAATCCGTCTTTAATTTAACGTAAATTTGAATTTAACGGTCACGCGATCAAGTTGATGACTCTAATATTATGCGCCGACTTTCTGTGTAAATGTAATTCATTATCGGTTGTAACTCGCAGCTCAATCAAACTAATATATGCGCCGACTTATTGTCCTTTTTTTTTTCTGTTTAGTTCAAATGTTAAATGAACAAGAAGATTGAAATTTTTTTAAAATTTTTGTTTTGTTTTTGTTTCAAAATGTTAGGGCCCCATTTTCGGGGGGCTGCCATACAACTTTTTTGCACCAATATGAAATTCTTCAAAACTAATTATACTACGGTGATGAAAATTACACACGGTTAGTTTTATAATGACTCCGGCACTTATATGAAGTTTCAAAATGTTAGGGCCCCATTTTCGGGGGGCTGCCATACACATTTCTTTGCACCAATATGAATTTCTTCAAAACTAATTATACTACGCGGATGAAAATTACACACGGTTAGTTATATAATGAATCGAGCACTTATATGAAGTTTCAAAATGTTAGGGCCCCATTTTCGGGGGGCTGCCATACAACTTCTTTGCACCAATATGAATTTCTTGAAAACTAATTATACTACGAGGCTGAAAATTACACACGGTTAGTTATATAATGAATCGAGCACTTATATGAAGTTTCAAAATGTTAGGGCCCCATTTTCGGGGGGGCTGCCATACAACTTATTTGCACCAATATGAATTTCTTGAAAACTAATTATACTACGAGGCTGAAAATTACACATGGTTAGTTATATAATGAATCGAGCACTTATATGAAGTTTCAAAATGTTACGGCCCCATTTTGGGGGGCTGCCATACAAAGTTTTCGATTCAATAACTGTGAATCTAATAAAGCTACCAGGTTAAAATTAAAATTGGGCAAGTAAAGTAATAGGGCAAGTTACTTGGCAAAGTTGGACATCACTCGGACATCACTCGGACCATCGGACTTTTAGGGTGGGCCAATTTTTTTTTTTTTGTTTTTTTTTTTTTTTTTTTTTTTTTTTAAGCTAAAGTTATGGGACAATGAATGAAAATTTTGTTATTTTTTTTTGTAATTTTTTTTTTTTTTTTTTTTTTTTAAGCTAAAGTTATGGGACAATGAATGAAAATTTTGTTATTTTTTTTTGTAATTTTTTTTTTTTTTTTTTTAAGCTAAAGTTATGGGACAATGAATGAAAATTTTGTTATTTTTTTTTGTAATTTTTTTTTTTTTTTTTTTTTTTTTTTTTGTTAAGCTAAAGTTATGCGACAATGAATGAAAATTTTGTTTTTTGTTTTGAGATTTTTTTTTTGTTCATTTAATTTTTTTTTTTTAACAAGTTGACAAGGGCAACTATAATCTTCCTCGTTTTATATTTATTTTTGAGTATAAAAAAAATCATAATAACGCATCAAAAATACAAAAAAAAATTTACAGCATTTTTTTAAAACGACATTCGTTTATTACGACGAACATTTTCTGTCTCTTCATGGTCGTTATAAGCGAAATGTACAGTATGTTTTTTTTTTTTCTAAAAAAATTGTTTTGCTACTTCGTATATTGTTGTTGCTTTTTGTTAAGTTTTTCATAATAATAAGAAACAGTTTTTTGAAATATATTCTGTAGTTGCCATTACGTTTTAGAGCTGTATAACAAAAGTTGTATGCAAGAAATTAAAAACGAAAAATATTTCTTAAAAAAATAATTTGTAATTTAAATGATTTGTTCCTTAGGGCATAACCAAAATCAACATTTATGGTATATAATTGCTAACAAAAAGTTTTAAATTAGTAGTTAAGTACATGATATTACATGAAAATAACTTACTGTACCTCGACTTTTTAAAATTTAAACATTGACAAAGCATATAAAAATGTTATTGTTATTTCTTATGTTGTTACAATTCTAAAAATAAAATATTTTAAAATAGCATTGTTTTTAAAAATGCCTATATATTTTTAAAAAATACATTACATATATTCAAAATAATTAAAATACCTATAGTATGTTTGCAGAAACAAAAAGAAAATAACATTTCTTAACAAAAATTATGTGTTCTTTAGGGATCAACCGGAATAAACGCGTACGGCGTGCAGTTTCTGACAAAAAAATTTGAAATAAGGAGGTATATTATGAACTGTACTTCGGAATTTAAAATTTCAAAATTTGACAAAGCGTATAAAAATATTGTAATTGTTTTTTCTTATGTTGCTACGATTAAGTTTTCAAAATAAAATAATATTTTTTTTTTAAAAAAACATACATTCAAAATAGTTGAAAATACCTAAAAAAAAAATAGAAAATAATCTTCAACTTAAATAAAAGCTTATATTGAAAAAAATTCAAAATATACCTATTACATGAAATTAAAAAAATTTTTTGTACTAAATTAAAACATTCAAATAAATAGTTTTGTGGGTACGCGCGTATCGATTTACGGATATGTAGATAGACATACTGACGTACTGCCGTATAAGAAATGTACGTCGTATGTTTTAACTTAAGTTAATTTAGGCCCTATTAAATGAAAAGTTTATTCAACATTTTAAACATATGTTTTTTTTTATAATAAAAACTCTTTTTAGTTTTACTTTGACATAACGCACGAATTTTATATAATGCATGCGTTCCTTTTACCAAAAATTGTTGATGAGAGTAGGTAGAAGTTGTTTGTTAATGGAAAGCTAATTTTTGTTTCTGGGATATATAATTGTCAGATTAATTATCCTACATAATATTTGACATTTTAAAACTATCATCTGTAATTTGTGAAGTTAATAATATTTAATATATTTAGATAATGAAAAAAAAGTGAAAAAATTAAGGTTTATTGCTGAAATATATAAAGACTATTTTTTAAAATGGAAGAGTTAAGTGCTTATTGGTAGTCAAATAAAAAATATGATTTAACATAACCTATGCAAGAGAAAATTTATCTATTATGAAAAATTTATTTAAAACTATCTGCCCAAAATAATTTAATTATCTCCTCCTCTCATCTACTCTTTTTCAAGAGCTGCTGCGGTGTAGCTGGCAGTAGGTGAGTAAAAAAGAATAGGTTACTCCTCCATAGGAACGCATATAATAACATTTGTTTGTTTGAAGAAACTTATGAGTCATGACTCATGACCATACATAGAAATAAATAAATAAATAAACTAGACAAATAGGTATAACCATTGATTAAGAATTATATATATATAGATAAACATTTTCATGTTAAAAATTTGTATGAAACTTTTTTCGCATATTTTTTAAAATTCTCTCAAAATTGTTGGCACGTTTTAAATGTAAATTAAATTTGGTTGGTCTACTGCAGAGGGTTCGAGTAAGTGCCATACAACTCCTTCTTTTATATGAGCATTACACTACACCTAATAAAGCTGTGTGTTTGAAATTTTGCCAAAAGTAATTAATCGGATGATATTATAATGTTTATACTACGGTCATACGGGTATCCCAGAGTTATATATAAATTACACAAAACAGATTTTTTATGTAAATTTAAAAGCATAAAAAGCTCGAATTTTGAGCACAGGGCGATACTAGTAATGATTAAACTGCATTTATAAAGGCATAGTAACTTATGGCTATTTTTTCATATAAAAAACTTATAAGTATTTTTAGTTAAATAGACGTCAAAAATGCGAATGTTTGTTGCTGTAAATGTTAAACTGTCGAAAAACTCTGTTAAATGCTGCTTATAAGTTAAAAAGCAATTTATAAGTCAGAAAAGCAAGGTATTTTGTAATAAATATTAGAGAGAGGAAAAATGATTAAATTACTAAAATGGCTATTAAAAAATAAGGGTTGATCGTAGAAGGGTGAAAATTGAGGATTGTATGTATTTTTGTATGTTATATCATAAAAAAATAGAAATTAAAAATTTTGTCTAAAAAATAAAAAAAAAATTTTAGGGGTGGACTACCCCTAACATTTAGGGGGATGAAAAATAGATGTTGGCCGATTCTCATAGATACCGGATAAGCACAAAAAATTTCATCAAAATCGGTCAAGCCGTTTCGGAGGAGTATGGCAACGAAAACTGTGACACGAGAATTTTATATATTAGATAAAAAAAATTAAATAAAAAAAAATATTTTTTTCAATATATACTTTTATTAAAGTAGTACTAACCCCCTCCCCCTAAAATGTAGTAAATAAAAAAGGTAGATCTTGGGAGTTTGTTACTGTTAAAAAAGTAAATTGCTGGTATAAGAAACAGTTCTTTAAATGTTTGAAAACTTTTAAACTTAAAATTTTGAAAATTTTCATTAACCAAAAATTGATGGGAGATCTTTTGCATTTAAAAGTGTTTTAGTATAAAAGTAAATTGCTGAAATGGGAGACAGTTCCTCTTTCAGTTAATGTTAATCTTTACTTTAATAAAAGTATACATATATTGAAAAAAATATTTTTTTTTATTTTATTTTACTTTATACTTTTTAGTTTTATTCTTTACACTTAAATATTTTGACTATTTCCAAGTTGGATCCAATTCATTAATACTAGAAACCGATTATTAAAATTATGCCTCCTAGTAAATTTAACTAAATTAATTTAAATTTTATTAAACTGTATCACAAATTGGTATACACATTACGAATACTCAGAGATGCAGGAAAGATGATATAAAAGCGTTATATTATAAGTATTTGATAAAATCTTTGTCTAGGTGGTTAAACTAAATTTAAATAAAGTTGTTTAATATTTAATAGGTATCTTTCAGTCTGAATACATTTTTGCACATATAAATAATGTTCCACATTTAGTATAACACTATTTAGGTACCTACCTGTTAGATATGTATACCTATCAGATATTATAATAAGTATGTAATATGTTTTCAAAATTGTTCCGAAACTATTTTGCTTTTCAAAACTAAAAACCATTCCAATCCAAATATTAGTTGTCAAAAGTGTTTAATTAATACTTTTACTTATGACTTTGAATATATACATACATAACTATTTATTCGTTCTTAAAAGAAACTTGGTACAAATACTCAAATTTTATTTGATAGTAATTACTTATGATAATTTCTATAATAGTAAAGGCAGGTTTTAATGAGAAAATTTTGCCCAGTATTCTTAACTTTATAAAGAGAGATATATAGAATACTCTCAATAGGAGAGAAAGAGGAAAATGATTAAATTTATTTAGATATAGATATA
The DNA here is from genome assembly GCA_963082915.1 of Dolichopus griseipennis. Taxonomy (NCBI): domain Eukaryota; kingdom Metazoa; phylum Arthropoda; class Insecta; order Diptera; family Dolichopodidae; genus Dolichopus; species Dolichopus griseipennis. The sequence continues at coordinate 85,888,327 of OY720441.1, forward strand.
TTTTTATATCTTTTGACAAAAAAAAATTACATAACGTTATTTTTTAAATTTATATTTCGCGAATTTTTCAATTCAAAGTTAAAACTTTATTAAGTTAAAACTTAAAATAAATGATAAAATTTTAATCAATTTCAAATAATTTTAAATAAAAATTCGTTCATCAAACCATAATATAAAATGTTTTTTTCTTTGTTTACATTCTCTAGTTTGTTTACAAAATTCAAATGTCATGTATCCATAAAAATATGTAATAGTATGCAAAAAATTTGTGTGTAGAATACACTTTTTTTTGTATGTAGTAGCAACTTTATAGGAAAACGAGGAAAAGTGTAGTAGAGTAGACTGTGTCAACTCTGGGATACCCGTATGACCGTAACATATAGATTATATCATCCGATTAATTACTTTTGGCAAAATTTCACAGCTTTATTAAGTGTAGTGGAATACTCATATAAAAGAAGAAGTTGTGTGGCAGCTACTCGAACCCTCTGCAGTAGACCAACGAAAATTTGTTGTAACTTTGGCCATTACACTAATTTCAAGATCCTAGCTCCTTTAGTTTTTGAGTTATCGTGCGGACGGACATACATCGCTAAAACGATTTATTTTTCGATTCTGATCCGATCCATACACTTGAGTCTATATCTACCCTCTCTCCTTCTCTGCTTCACAAACGTAATGGCAAATTTATTATACCCTTTGACTATATAGTCATACGGGTATAAAGACCTTAGAGAACATCTTTTTGCCAAGGATTATGGTACTCTCTCAATACTTGTCTAAAGATTATGGATGACTCTCCAAGGATTATGGATGTTTCTTCCAGTAATTTATCGTTTTTTCTTTGTCGCACAAATAGTATTTTTGTATCTTCTGCCAATGTTCTAACTTTTGCCCAGTAAATTGCTGCAATGAAAATTAGCCTTAAAACGATATATATGTGATTAGTTCTCTGTTTATGTTTCTTAATATTTTTTTACACATGCTTATGCTGATAATAATATGAGAATACATGGTAGTAATCTAATTAGAAATATTATTTTCATTAATGAAAATAAATAATCATTCAAATATTTTTTAAACAAACTACGCACACGCATATTTATGTATGATTATTAGTAATATATTTGTTATCTATCGAACACAAATAAACTTACATTAGACACATGTATATTTTACTACTATAAACATATGTATACATAGAACAAACTTATTTTGTATTTGCATATCAATAGCAAACACTAAAACAAAATCATTTCACACTATTACATTTTGTCTTACGCACTGTTGCATTTTTAATATTTTAAGATAAATAAGTTAGGTAGTCTACTTTTTGTATTTTTTGTATTTTTTTAAAATGTTGGGGTCGTTGGTTCAAATTCTCCTCATGATGAAATTTTTTTTTAATAACTAAAAGTTTTTTTTTATTTGTAATTTTTTATACCCGTATGACTATATAGTCAAAGGGTATAATAAATTTGCCATTACGTTTGGACGCAGAGAAGGAGGGGGGGTAGATATAGACTCAAGTGTATGGATCTGATCAGAATCGAAAAATAAATCGATTTAGCTATGTATGTCCGTCCGTCCGTCTGTCCGTCCGTCTGTCCGTCCGTCCGCACGATAACTCAAAAACTAAAGGAGCTAGGGGCTTGAAATTTTCGCAAATTCATTTTTTTGAAATAGCCGTCATCGCTATTTAAATCCAGCCATTTTGGTCCATGGGTTCGGATAGCTGCCATACAACTCCTTCTTTTATATGAGCATTACACTACACCTAATGAAGCTGAGAGTCTGAAATTTTGCCAAAAATAGTTTAGTGTAATGGCCAAAGTTACAGAAAAATTTGGTTGGTCTACTGCAGAGGGTTCGAGTAGCTGCCATACAAACCCTTCTTTTATATGAGCGTGTAATACACTTAATAAAGCTGTATGTTTTAAATTTTGCCAAAAGTAATTAACCAGATGATATAATGTATATGTTACGGTCATACGGGTATCCCAGAGTTGACACAGTCTACTCTACTACACTCTTCCTCGTTTTTATTATTTCTGTTGAATTTAAAAAAAAACACAAAAAAAAATTTTTCCTTTCAACGAGGATTGAACTCAGATCTATTAAAACCCGAAACCACTTCGCTAACCTTAGTTAATTCTTATAAATTTAATGGTAAGATTTCTAATATAAATGTATCACTAACTGACAGTATGAAAAATAAAGCCATAGACACAGACAAGTTCATTTAAAAGTATATAATAAAAATAAATGACTATTAAACAGAGCAGAACACTATTTTACAATTTTGAATCTTACAGAAGCATATTAAAAACAGATCATCAAAAATAAGAAACTACAAAACTTTCTTAACAAAGGGATATGGTTCAGGATGTTGTTATATACCATGATGAGCAATTTTTAGTGCCATATGCCTTTGAAAATTAGTCGGACAATTCGAGAATGGTTCTTATTTATATAAATATTAAAAAAAATATTAATAATAATATTAAATAAAAATATTAAATATTAATATTATAATATATTGTTATCATAATTATTAATCGGGTACTCTAATGTCAAATCCAATGTATTTTCTGTATAATAAATATAAAAGTTCATCAAAAAGTGAGTTGATTTTTGTTTTAAATAGAACCAAAATCACTAAACAGGGCAAAACCAAAAATAAATTAAATAGTTACAAAAAGTGCTAAATAATCCTGGTAAATGCTAAATGATAGTTTAAAAAGCAAACTAGCCGTTCCACAATATAACCAAACTATAAATAGCTTTTAAAAGTGCTAAATAGCCCTGATAAAAGCTAAAAGATAGTTTTAAAAGCAATCTAGTATTTCGATAAAATAACCAAACTATATCTATTCAAAATTCTAAATAGGCCTGATAAATGCTAAATGATAGTGTAAAAACAAACTAGCCTTAATTTAAAGATTGAGGTGGTTTGGGTAGGAGAAATTATAACCGTATCAGTAGAACCAATATATTTATTGATATTTCGATATCTACGAACGTCTAGAATTAATGCCACTTAACCAAAGATGTTACCAGATTTGGACGCTTCCCAAGTTTCAGTACATATCTATCTGAGAGCAAATTTTTTGAGATAAAAATAATGCTCCAGACTGGTTCAAAGCCAGTAGGTTCAAATGCAATAAACAAGAGGTTTATCAGAACACAAAACCTTTGCTACACTCTTTAAAATCGTCTTTAATTAATCTTGCAATTTATCATGTACATAATTGTATTTATATATGTTTTTTAATGATTAAATTAAACTTTAATAGTTAAATACGTTTTTCATTCAATGAAATTAATTAAACTTTACATTAACGTATATAGAATATTAGTATTTGTTGAAAAGTTATTTTAAACACAGATCGGACAAAAGCTATAATTTTGCCAATTCGACTATTTTTACTATTTTTGTAGCTAATGCCAAAATTATGCACTGTGGTAATTAAAACAAAAAAACTTTAATTTTAGCCTGTTTGTTGTCGTAACAAATTAGTTTTCCAAAAAACTATTTTGCTGTTATTGAATAAATTGGTAATAAAGATTACTTTAAAAGCTATTTAGCTGTCATTTTAGAGTAAATCGCTATTGCGTATATTATTTCTTTGCTAATAAGAAAGCATATACATAGGTTGCAAAAGCTACTTTAATTTATTTTTCGTTGTGCTAAGGTTTTCATGACTCGAAAACTTGCAAATCAGCATTAGTTGCGAAGTAGCTTTTCTAGTCTATTAAAAAGTTGTTATAAAAGCTGACATTTAGCTGTGAAAACTAAGTAGAATATAAATGTTAGTTGGGGCAACTCGTAAAGTAGCTAAATTTTGGTTAACAAAAATTTTAACAATGTTTCCGGATTTTAACCGCGATGTCGTCCTTTTTAATCTCTTTTAAGCTATTTTTAGGAGAAATAAGGAAGTGAGAAAGAAAAAGAAGAAATAACAACTGACGACATCAACAACGTGTGAACGCATAAAATGTATATTGTAGCTATTTAAATTTTTATACCCGTATGACTATATAGTCAAAGGGTATAATAAATTTGCCATTACGTTTGTGACGCAGAGAAGGAGGGGGGTATATATATACTCAAGTGTATGGATCGGATCAGAATCGAAAAATAAATCGATTTAGCTATGTATGTCCGTCCGTCCGTCTGTCCGTCCGTCCGCACGATAACTCAAAAACTAAAGGAGCTAGAATCTTGAAATTTTCGCAAATTCATTTTTTTGCAATAGCCGTCATCGCCATTTTGGTCCATGGGTTCGGGTAGCTGCCATACAACTTCTTTTTTTATATGGGTATTTCTCTGTACCTATTACAGCTGCGTGTCTGAAATTTTGCCAAAAGTAGTTTAGTTTTATGGCCAAAGTTTCTGCAAAATTTGGTTGGTCTACTGCAGAGGGTTCAACTAGCTGCCATACAACTCCTTCTTTTATATGAGCATTATATTTCACCTAATAAAGTTGGTATGTTTGAAATTTTGCCAAAAGTAATTAATGTTTATAATAATAATTATATAATGTTTATATAACGGTCATACGGGTATCCCAGAGTTGACACAGTCCACTCTACTACACTCTTCCTCGTTTTTTCTTGAATTTTTTTTGTTATGTTTTTTTTTCAATGCATATACCATACATAGATGGTGGTGCAAAACGACCGATATGGTTTGAATGTTTAAAAAATTTTTAATTTAATGGTTAATTATTATTATTTTTTTTTGTTATACAGTATATTAATGGGGAATTTTTTAGCTTAAGTATGGAAAATAATATCCCGCAAGTGGTGACCATTTTCGGCTGCGCACATTCGTGCGTAAGCTTTCCGGTTTTATGGCTTGAATTTCATTGCGAATGTTTTGTTTTAGCTCTGGTATGGTTGCTGGCTTGTTTACGTATACACTTTCTTTCAAATAACCCCAAAGAATACAGTATAGCGCTGTTAAATTCGATGAAGGTGGGGACCAATTGAAATCGCTTCTGAGTAAAAAAATGCGTTCGCCAAAGAGGTCCCGTAATAGAGCCATTGTGTCCCTTGCAGTGTGGGATGTGGTTCCATCTTGTGGGAACCAAAACTATCCAGCATCAAAAAATTGTCCAGCATCGTTCGATATTCAGCACCAGTAATCGTAACTGAGGCGCCATGTGCATTTTCAAAGAAATATGGACCAATGATCTTTTCAGACAATGCACCGCACCAAACAGTACACTGTGGGTGTAATTGTCGCTGATGAACTGTTCTTGGATTCCCCGTAGCCCATATCCTACCGCCACAAGTTTTTCTCCACAAGATTTATTTACGTATTAATTGAAATCTGTGACAAAATTCAATGCATAGGTAGGTACGCATAGAAAATATTTCGTCAGTGAAAAAAAATGCGTTCGTATTTTTAATAAAATTTTTCATTCTTACTTGTTTCATGTTTCTTCTCACTTCACTATTTCAGTAGTTTTTACTTTAATTAGTACTTTTAGTAGCAAAGTATGCATGTATAAATAAAATAAAACAAATTACGATAATATTATACGTTCTTATTCATTAATCAAAAGTTCACATACGTCCATATAATACAAAACAAGAAGAGAATAAACGCAGTCATAGAAAGTTTGAAATTTGAATAAATAAATTGTTTTAATACTTTGTAAGAATTTTTGATGATAAATAAAAATAAGTAACTTTAAACAACCAACACAAGGAAGAATTTCCACAAATTATTGCTGTAGATGATAATCTTAATCTAGAAAATTCGATAGTAAAATGTAAAATTTGTGGACAACGCAATTTTTTTATTGGAAATAAAGGTAAACAGGATGTTATTCAACACAAAACAACCTCAACAACTGCATCATCTTCGAAAATGACATTTTTTTTGCCAAGTCATGAGTTTCATAATGAAGAAGAACAACTTGCACTCCATGAATTTGTATTTTCATACAATCAAATGATGCACAATCATTCATTTCGAAGTATGGACTGTACAAATAAATTGATCCGAAAATTTTTTAATAAAAAATTTTCCTGTGCACGTACTAAATCGAATGCTATAATTAAAAATGTTTTGGTTTCTTCCGTTAAGAATGAATTAATGACAGAGCTAACAGAAATCAATTATGTTACCATTTTATCACACGCATCCAACCACAAAGCCAAAAAAATGTATCCTAACGTTGTTCGATATTTTCATAAAAAATATAGAGTGCAAGTGAAACTCTTAAACTTATCAACTATAGAAGAAGAAACATCTGAAATAGTATCCTCCCATATGATCGAAATCATAAAAACAAATAATTTGGAAAATAAGGTTGTCGGTATATCTGCTGACAATACAAATTTAAATTTTGGTGGATTAAGAAGAGAGGTAAGCTAAATGTATTTTGTAAAATAAAAAAATATTTCGGGTCGGAATATATTCGGTATTGGGTACAATGTTCATATTGTATAAAATGCAATTAATACGGCTAATCATAAGTTGCCTATTGATGTCACAATAATAATACCACAAATTTATTTATATTTTCGAAATTACACTGTTCGGACTGAAGCACTCAAAAGATATTGTGACGAAAATAATGTTAATTTTAAAATTTTACTTGGATATTCTGCTACTCGGTGGTTGGCACCGTTCGCAACTAAGTCAAGATGTAGTTCCCCAAATATAATTAAATTTCTTTTCCAATGAAGAAAATCCAATTTATTTAGAGTTCATACATCATCAGGCCTTAATTTTTAATTGGATGATAATTGGACACCAGAGAAAAGCAACCTTTCGATAACGATAACTTTTATTTACTAGATTTTTTTTTGTAAAAACTTCTAAAATTTGGCAGTACTTATTTATACGCCCTATGTTTAGCACATTTTCAAAAAATTTTGTAAAAATGTGCTTCACTCTATCCGTCCGCCCGTACGACTCGATATAGGCATGCCCGTCCGTCCGTCCGTCCGTAGGCACGATAACTTAAAAAATAATGGAGCTATCTTGATGAAATTTAAACTAGGACTGAAAGTACGGGGGAATTGCAAATGGGCGACATTGGCCCATGGGTTCGGATTCTGGACTTTTTAATCGGACGAAGGGCTAAAGAACATATATAAAAAATTGCGATAACTCAACTAAAAATTACGGTATCTTCATCAAATTTGTTCTGTAGGTTACTAGAAATAAAACTATGGCGGGGGTTGCGTACGGTCGAGATTAAACCATGGGTTCGGAACCTAGAACTTTTTGATCGAATTTAGGCCAAACGAGCATAATTCCGAAACCAATGAAGATAGAACCTCCAAATTTGGTATCAGGGTGTCCTTTCCTATTTCCTTGAAATTTGAGTCCCGTTGGAGTAGTGGATCGGGGATCAGCCGTACAAATCCGAAGACCTTAAAGCATATTTTCGAAATTAATAAAGATAGTAATTTCAAACAATTGTAGAAGCTCCAAAATTTGGCACATGGGAGTTCTTTACTATTTCCTGCGCTTCCTTCTAATTTTGGATCAATCGGAGAGGTGATTCAGTATCCCTCTTAGAACCCCAAAGTTTAAAAGCTTATCATCGAAATTAATTAAAATAGTAACTTAAAATTAAGATTGAACGTTCCAATTGTGTAATAGGGTTAACTAGTATTGAAAGTATGACGGGGACGGCATATGGGGGAAATCGTGCCATGGTTTCGGGTTCTGGAACCTTTGAAATCTTCAAGGGCTAACAAACATATATCTTAAAAACACCATAAAAAATAATGCCGCCATTTTGATGAAATTTAAACTCCAGGTTACTAGTAATGAAAGTACCATGGGAATTGGTTCTAGTCAAGTTTGGACAACGAGTTCGGGTTCTAGAAGCTTTTGATCGATTTGAGGCCAAATGAATATAATTTCGAAGCCAAAGAATATATTTCCTATTTCCCATGTGTTCCCGAAATTTAGATTTAATTGTAGTGGTGGTTCAGGTGCCTCCTAATAAATCCCAAAATTAAAAAGCTTATTTTGAAATTCATGAAGATAGAAATTTTAAATTTAATACACGAGGATTCTTTCCTATTTCCGTTTTTATCTAACACTTTAATATTTTTAAAAGGCTACGAATTTTACCATAAAACATATTTTGTATAATATTTTATAAATTAAAAACATGATATTTTTTTAATAAACGATTAAATTCCTTTTTTTTAATTTTTGTTATATCATATATTTTATTGAAATATTACCATAGGTAATATGAAATTAAGAAATTGTATACGATACTTAAGTTATGTTCAAAGGTACTTGCTGCATTTACCTTAAATTTATTTTTATATTTAAATGAATTATATGAAAAGTTCTAAATTGTAATTGTATTTTTATAAGCTTTTCTAATAGGTACATAAACTCAGAATTTAAAATAATTGCAATTTTGAAAGATTCGAATTATTAAATATATTATGCTTTGATTAACTTTTTATCACAAAATTTAATTGTTCAAATTTTTTTCACTTTTGTAATTGAATTGAAATAAATATATTTTCATTTATTTCCAGTTCTTTTGTTTTGTAATATTTTTAAATAGATAAATTAATACGAATTTGTAATATTTTTCAATCAATAAAGTAATTAGAAAATGTTTTTAGTATTATAAAGTTAATTTGGTTAGCTGTGTCTTACGACCAGACTAATAACAGCTTTTATGGTTTCAAAATGACTAATGGATATCTAATTAAATTTGAACCAAATAGGTGTAGGGTTTTTCAAAGTCGGTTGCACCGACTGACTGTTTCTTTACTTGTTTTTATATATATTTTTATAAAAATAAATGATAAAATACTCTTTAAGAAATCGAATATAATTTTGAAAATGTGCTTTTTAAAAACCCTCGCTTTTTTCCATGACTTGTTTTATATGAGCAATACCTAATGAAGCAGGGTGTCTGAAATTTTAAGAACAGTAGTTTATTTCTATTGAAAAGCTGTATACAAAGTTTGGTTTGTCTATTTCAGTGAGTTCGAGCAGTTGCCATACAACCTCTTTTTAGCACATTTTCAAAAAATTTTGTAAAAATGTTCCTATACAGCCTCACTCTGTCCATCCGTCCGTATTATTACAAAACTTTTACACCGTTTGAAATAGAGAAAACAAATTTTAACCACGGGTAAATATTGCAAAAAAAATAATTTCGTAGAATAACTTTTTGCTATAGCCCCCCGTTACCTTGCTTCAGCCCTCCAAAATTGGAAAAAGCCTTATTTTTAAACTGTTATAACAAGAGTTGTGTTATGAAAACGGAAAGAGAGAGCTGGTCTTATAAAATTTGTAACTTTCTGACTGGTAAAAATTTAGGATTGCCATACCGTACTAAAATTTACAATTACGCAAAACACAATATTTGCAAAATTTTTAGCCCCACATATTTTCTAAACGGTTCAAGCAGGGTCTTGGAATTTTGGGAGAGTAGGGCCTTCAGAAATTAGTATACGTTGGTTAACAAAAGTTTTTTTCACGTTCCCTGTTTAAGATCTACAAGGGCTCGAAAATTGAAATTTTGCTATTTTTAAACACCTGTAACTTGAATACCTGTTCAAATTTTTTTTTTACAAATATACCAAATTTAAAAACTGCAGCATTATGTTTCAACATAAGTTATAGGTTTTTCTTAAATTTGAAAGGAGTTCTTTAAATTGAAGAAATTGTCTCTTAGTTTTAGTGTTTTACCCATTTTGCCTAGTAAATAAAATTCTAGGTAAAATTCCAAATTTTGGTGGAGTTTACAATTCTATCCTAAGTTTGCTTGCCATAAATTTTGGAACATTCCCCATTGAAGGGCTATTAGGACTTAAAAATTAAAACTTTTATGTTTTTATAAAACCGTAACTTATTCAGCAGTGTATGTTTTTCCAAAATCAAACGTTAAGATTGAAGCTCCAGCATTATATTTCGCACTTGTTAACAGGTTTTCTTGAGTGCTTTGGGATTATATTCTTAGTAGTGATTTCACTATTAGTCATCATAACTAATAAATTATTGAAATATCTAAATTATAATATTGTCTTTTATTTTTATATATATTTTTTTAAAAATAAATGATAAAATACTTAGTTAGAAACCCTACATAATTTTGAAAATGTGCTTTTTAAAACCCCTTGCTTTTTTTCATCACTTGTTTTATATAAGCATTTCACTATGTCAATAGTAGGTATAAAATTAATGGTCAACATCTGAATAAAATATAGTCGGTGCACTGGAAGAGGTTTAAAGAGCTGCCATTCAACTTTTGTTTCTTTTATACATAAGTAAAAGTCTAAAAAGCTGTTAAAATTTTTCCAAAAGTAATTAACCGGATGATTTAAATTAATACAGATTAATAATATTTTGAAAATAAAGTCTTTTATTTAGTTGATTATTGAATTTAAATTTTACAAAACATATTTAAAATTTTAAAATATTAGAAATTAACTAGTGGACGCAGATGACAAAGCAGGCAAAATAGCCGAGGTATAGCTGTTGAGTTCAACATGGAAATTTCTGAATTAATGAGAAGGACAAAAATATCGAAGGGTAATCAACGAAATTTAGGTTTTGTGACGTAGAAAATATTTAACGTAAATTTGCAGGCGATAGTACAATGAGTGTTATAAAATGGATTCTTGAATTCTTAGTGGAGACAAGAGGGGGGAGGCAGATCCATCGTAAGTTTGCTTACCAAAAATTTGGGAACCTTCTTTATAATTAAAACTTTTATATTTTTATAAAAAAGTATCTTATTCACCCATGTACGTTTTTCCAAAATTAAACGTTAACATTAAGGTTTTCTTGAGTGCACTGGAATTATATTCTAAGTATTGATTTCTATATTAGTCATAATTAATAAATTGATGAAATAACTAAATTAAAATATCATTTATTTTTATATATATTTTTTTAAAAATAAATTATAAAATACTCAGTAAGAAACCCTATATAATTTTGAAAATGTGCTTTTTAAAAACCCTTGGTTTTTTTCAATACTTGTTTATACAACTATGTCAGTTATCTCACTTTTTTTCATTACTTGTTTACACAACTATGTCAGTTATCTCACTTATCCGCTTCATTTTATTTTTAATAAATCTTCAGGTATTTTTCCTCTTTTTTGGAAATCTCTTATCTACAAAAAGGGTGATAAATCATTCGCCGAAAATTACCGTGGTATATTATTACTAAATATATAGTTTTTTATATATTTTAGTTTACACTTTTGAAATCTTTGATGAAATGGAAAATGGGCACCAAGTTGATGCTATTTAAACGGAGTTCGGAAAACGTTCGATCGTGTTGATCACAAAATTCTACTAAACAAACTTGCCGCTTTAAGTATTGCGGACTCTTTTTTTACTGGATATTCTCCTATATTACAAATAGATCGCAAAATATCATATTTCAAGGATTTTAATCGGACTCAATCAATGTTACATCAGGAGTTCCGCATCGATGTGACACATGTTGCATTTGCTGATAATCTCAAGGTTTGGACAAATCTAAATCGTCTAAGCATTCGATCGATAATAATTTGATTATAGGGCTTTTTTCGACTTTGTGGGGCTACAGAAAAAACTTCTCCCATGAGCTAATTTGTTTTGCAATACCTACCTGTAGTAAAAATTTATTTTTTTTATTTCAGACGGTGGGAAAATTTTGTAAACATACGGACATGCAAACAGACAGACACATGGACGGATGGATAGAGTAAAACTAATACGCACATTTTTTCAAAATTTATTGAAAATATGCTAAAAAGAATATAAGAATGAAAAAAAATTTGTTAGCAAATGTATGAATGTATCTATGTAAGAGTATACGAAGTTTGTTTTACCTAAAAGTGCAATTAAATTCAATTGTATGTTATCTAAGCTCTAAATATATTCAAAATAATTAACTAACATATCATTGGATTACAATGAATTTTTGTTTTGTTTTATTTATTGTTTTAACAACGGTTCGTAAAAGAATATAAAGAGAAAGCACAATGGCAAATCAAAAATCATTGGAAGCATTAGATAAAACATTGCAAGATTTATGCAATATCTAACAGTTATTCAGTTGTACAATAACATTCTTATCAGATGGTTTTTGACGTCTGTTATACTACCGCCAATTTACAAATCCCAAATTACAAAATCCCAAAATTTCGAAATTTAAAATCCTTATTTTTAGCTGGTTATAAAATCAATGTTTTAGAACTTCTTTTTGTTGACATGCTTTAATATTATTTAGGCACAAGAACATTTGAAAGATTTGTTAGTTAATCCCTTCTAAATTATAAACGGTTTGGCCAAACGACTAATTATACCGATTTAAAGTTTATATGTACATTTACATATAGGTATTTTTTATGATTATATAAAAGAAATTTATCCATATATTTTGGAAAAACATCTTAAAATACTATGTGTTTAAGTATAATTCAGTTCTTTCAGAATTAGTATAGATTATGATAATTCGCAACCATATTGAATTTATACGGAATTAAGCTTTTTTGATTTATAGATTTTACTAGAAAAACAAAGAGCACTAGAATTTGAAATTTAAGAAGAAAAATATAATGTAGATATAAAGCAAAGACTTACGAAAAAACATTGGGATGGAAAATTTTAAAATATGTAAATTTAAACACATTATTATTAGGGTTCTTAATTACCTTTATTTTTATTATTTTTATTATTAGAAGAAAAAATATTTTTATACCCTACACCTATAGAATAGGTAAAGGGGTATATTAACTTTGGTATGGTGTTTGTAACCACCTAAAGGAAGCGAGCTAGATATGGAAAAGTATATATATTTGTGATCAGCGTGACCGCCTTAGTCGATATAGCCATGTCCGTCCGTCCGTCCGTCCGTCCGTCCGTCCGTCCGTCCGTCCGTCCGTCCGTCCGTAGGCACGATAACTCAAAAAATAATGGAGCTATCTTGATGAAATTTTAACTGTAGGTTAATAGGACTGAAAGTACGGCGGGGATTGCATATGGGCGAAATCGGCCCATGGGTTCGGATTCTGGATCTTTTAATCGGTTTCAGGGCTAACGAACAAATATAAAAAATCACGATAACTCAACAACTAATGACGCTATCTTCATCAAATTTGTGCTGTAGGTTACTAGTAATGAAACTACTTCGGGAATTGCGTAAGGTTGGGATTGGACCATGGGTTCGGAACCTAGAACTTTTTGATCGAATTTAGGCCAAACGAGCATAATTCCGAAACCAATGAAGATAGAACCTCCAAGTTTAGTATCAAGGTGTCCCTTCCTATTTCCTAAGTGTCTTGTGAATTTGGGTCCCATTGGAGTAGTGGGTCGGGGACCAGCCACACATTTCCGAAGACCTTAAAGCATATCTTTAAAATTAATAAAGATAACAACTTGAAAAAATGTAGAAGCTTCCAATTTGCCACAAGGGTGTTCTTTACTATCTCTTGCGTGTTCCCCTAATTTGGGATCAATTGGAGTGGTGGTTCTGTACCCCTCTCAGACCTCCCAAGTTTTAAAGGCTTATAATCGAAATTACTAAAAATAGTTACTTAAAATTAGGATAGACCGTTCAAATTGTGTACAAGGGTTAACTAGTACTATAAGTACAGCGCGGACTATATAAGGGCGAAATCAGCCCAACGGTTCGGATTCCGGACCTTTTAATCGATGTCAGGGCTAAGGAACATATATAAAAAATCACGATAACTCAACAACTAATGAGGCTATCTTCATGAAATTTGTGCTGTAGGTTATTGGCAGCGAAACTACGGCGGTGATTACGTACGGTGAGGATTGGACAATGGGTTCGGAACTTAGAACTTTTTGATCGAATTTAGGCCAAACGAGCATAATTCCGAAACCAATGAAGATAGAACCTCCAAATTTGGTATCAGGGTGTCCCTTCCTATTTCGTAAGTGTCTTTGAAATTTGGGCCCCATTGGAGTAGTGGATCGGGGACCAGCCACTCAGTTCTTAGGCCCTTAAAGCATATTTTCGAAATTAATAAAGATAGTAACTTGAAACAAATGTAGAAGCTTCAAATTTGGCCCAGGGTGTTCTTTACTATTTCTTGCGTGCCCCCCTAATTTGGGATCAATTGGAGTGGTGGTTCAGAACCTCTCTTAGACCCCCAAATGTGTAAAAGCTTATCATCGAAATTAATAAAACTAGTACCATAAAATTAAGATAGAGCGTTCCAATTGTGTACAAGGGTTAACTAGTATTGAAAGTATGACGGGACTGCATATGGGCGAAATCGTGCCATAATTTCGGGTCCTGGAACCCTTGATAAGTTCAAGGACTAACAAACATATATCTTACAAACACCATAACTCAAAAAATAATGCCGGTATTTTGATGAAATTTAACAGTAGGTTACTAGTAATGAAAGTACCATGGGAATTGGTTGTGGTCGAGTTTAATTTCGAAGCCAAAGAATATATTTCCTATGTCCTATGTGTCTCCGAAATCTAGACTTAATTGTAGTGGTTCAGCTATGTTCAAAGGTACTTGCTGCATTTATGTAAAATTTATTTTTATATTTAAATGAATTATATGAAAAGGTGTAAATTTTTAATTGTATTTTAGAAATACATTTATTGCATATTTTGCGTTTATAAGCTTTTTCTATTAGGTATATAAACTAACCATTTAAAATAATTGCAAATAATTAATAATTAGAATTTTTTCATTTTGTAATTGAATTGGAATAAATATATTTTCATTTATTTCAAGTTTGTTTGTTTTTTAATATTTTTAAATAGATAAATTAGTAAGAATTTGTAGTATTTTGTAATAGATAGGGTAATTAGAAAATGTTTTTAGTATTATACAATTAATTTGGTTAGCTATGTCTTACGATCAAATTAATAACAGCTTCTATGTTGTTAAAATGACTTATGGATATGTCCTTAAATTTGAACCAAATAGGTGTAGGGTATTTCTAAGTCGGTTGCACCGACTGACTGTTTCTTTACTTGTTTTTATTATAATTATTTTTAATTATAAGAACATTTTAAATGAGAGCACTCGTGTAAAATAGCTTAAAACAGTTTAATCTTTTTGATCTTTTAAAGTTTAAACGAAAAGAGTAAATATATTCCATCCAAATTTAAACAATGAATCCCGTTAACTTAAAAGGACATTTGTATGTTTCAAGGTAATCGACCAAGCCGTATCCAATTTCAAATACCAATACAAAACTAGCTAATACAAAATTCAGTCCTTCTAGATATTTTTTTTACATCTTTTATAAAATTTAAAAAAAAAATTGTTTTTTTGTATATGAATTCCTAAAATTTTTTAACATCTATGTATGATATAAAAAGCACTCAGTGTAAGTGTTACGAAAGCATTAAATTGCCTTTTCCAGAATAATTATATAATTTGCGAAATTATGAAATAAAAGCGATTGTTGAATTCAAAAGTGGGGATATGAACTTTTTCCAGAATATGTATGTGTCAATTAGAAAAATACAAATCGCACTCCTATTTCAAAATGTCAGATTGTTAATAGTAATGTGGAACCCATTTTCGAAAGAAGGTACTATTCAAAGTAAAACGAAGCAGAAGACGCACCTTCTTTTTATTTTTAGAATCAAGTGTGGACGTAGAAAGAAGAAGCCGATCATCATACTAAATCGAAGTATCACATTAAATATTATATTAATTAACATACCAATTTGTATTTCAACTTATCATTACCAATTTATTTTACGTTATAATAAACTAATTAAAATTTAAATCTTGCTTCTATCAATTCAATGCTAAAACCATAAATCCATCCAACATATGTATATTTGGATGTGGAAGATTTCAAATAATAGATATTTTAGCATTTGATTAAATTTTGCAGTAACTTTTTTTTTTTTAGTTTTTGCCATTACACTAAACTATTTTTGGCAAAATTTCAGATACCCAGCTTCATTAGGTGTAGTGGAATGCTCATATAAAAGAAGGAGTTGTATGGCAGCTACTCGAACCCTCCTCAGTAGACCAACCAAATTTTGCTGTAACTTTTGTCATTACACTAAACTATTTTTGGCAAAACTTCAGACACCCAACTTAATTAGGTATAGATGCTCATATAATATAAGAAGTTGTATGGCAGCTACTCGAACCTTTGCAGTAGACCAACCAAATTTTGCAGTAACTTTGGCCATTAAACTAAACTATTTTTGATCCGATCCATATCTTGAGTCTATATCTACCCCCCCCCCCCCCTTCTCCGCGTCACAAACGTAATGTAAAATTTATTATACCCTTTGACTATATAGTCATACGGGTATAAAAATGATTTAATTTAGAGACTCGAGATTTTATTACGCTAAATTTAAAACACTGGATTATATAAAACAAGATTTTAAAATTTTGAGTTGTGAGATTTTGTAGCCAACCCAGTTTTTGAAAATTTCTTTGTTTATTTAAAGGCTTATAAAAACTAACTCTTTAAAGAGCAATTTTTTCTTTATTATCCTTAAATCCTTAGTTTGATATAATAAGTGAAGTGGTACCTGAACTTTGAAACTTTTGCTTAAATACCCTTTCTTCATTGCATTTTAGAACCCTTTTTATTATATTATCTATATAAATTATACCCGTATGACTATATAGTCAAAGGATATAATAAATTTGCCTTTACGTTTGTGATACAGAGAAGGAGGCGGGGTAGATATAGACCGAAGTGTATGGATCGGATCAAAATCGAAAAATAAAACGATTTAGCTATGCGTCCATATTCACGATAACTCAAAAAATAAAGGAGCTAGGATTATTAAAATTTCACAAATTCGTTTTTATGCAAAAACCGGAATCGCTATTTAAATGCAGCCATTTTGGCACACGGGTTCGAGTATCTGCCATACAACTTCTAATTTTATATGAGCATTACTCTATACCTTTGGAAGCTGCGTGTCTGAAATTTTGTCAAAAGTAGTTTAGTATAATGGCCAAACTTACTGCAAAATTTGGTTGGTCTACTGCAGAGGGTTCGAGTAGCTGCCATACAACTCCTTCTTTTATATGAGCTTTACACTACACCTGATGAAGCTGGGTGTCTGAAATTTTGCAAAAAATAGTTTAGTGTAATGGCCAAAGTTACTGCAAAATTTGGTTGGTCTATTGCAGAGGGTTCGAGTAGCTGCATACAACTCCTTATTTTATATGAGGATTACACAACACCAAATGATGGTGGGTGTCTGAAATTTTGTCAAAAATAGTTTAGTGTAATGGCCAAAGTTATTGCAAAATTTGGTTGCTCTACTGCAAAAGGTTCGAGTAGCTGCCATACAACTCCTTCTTTTGTATGAGCATTACTCTACACCTAATAAAGCTGAATGTTTGACATTTTGCCAAAAATAATTAACCGGATGATATAATGTATATGTTACGGTCATACGGGTATCCCAGAGTTGACACAGTCTCCTCTATTACACTCTTCCTCGTTTTTTTATAAAAGCTAACTATTAAAATTATTTAATATTTTGAGTAATTTACAATATTTTATATAATATCAAAATTACCTGCATTATAATGCACATTAAATAATAAATAATATAATAAATAATAATTAATATAAAATAAAAAAAATAATATATTTTTAGCACATACTTTTCTCTTTCTATAATTAGATGTGATTTATCAGAAGCTAAAATTTTTTCACCATTTGTTTCACTACTACTGCTTATTACACCATTACCACTATTAACACGACCACTCATAGTAGTTATAATTGGTTTTCCATTATGGTACCATTCAATATCATCTGTATATGTACCAGTTGTAGAACAGTTAAAAACCGCTGTTCCACCTGAATTTACAATTTGTACTTGTGGTAAGATATGTACAGAGACATACGAATTTACCAAAAATCGTATTTCAATTCTTTGTTCTCCAAATTGATTTGATGCTTGGCATATCTGAAATTTAAAAATTTTTAAAAATTTTAAACAAATTACTATAAAATTTTACAAAAAATATTCTAGAAAATAAAACAGATTGAAAAATAAAATAATAAGAACAAGAATCACTTATTCTTTGTGAATTAAAATTGTTTTCTTGGAGAATACATAAATGCCCATACTCCAAAACTATTTCTACGGATTTTTCATTGAAATTAGAAAATTCCAAATATGGTAAAATAAAACATTGAGAAAACGTAAATTAATAAATAAAAAAAATTTTAAAAGAACAAAATTTTTAAAACTATAGTTGAAGATAAAATATAGATTAAAGTACAAACTCAACCATAAAATTTGTTGTTGCTTTATGTATTAATCATGTTGATTTATGTATCAAACACAAAATTTTGCAAGGCTCGTTAGTCGTTACTGGTATTCTGTCTCATAGAAATTTGTTCCCAATTAGTTATAATTAGAAATAAGTTCACAGTTTAGAAATTGAGACTGTAGAAAATTTTTAAGTAAAAAGACTTATAAAAAAAATATTTTTCCTTGAAAAAGTTGATCTCTAGTAGCAAAATCAAAGAACCCTTATTCACTTTTTTAACTACTAAAACGGGAAGAGAAATCTATAAAAGCATCTAACTCGAAATGAGCGACCCCTTGATCTGTTTTAAAGGCGGTCACATATTGGCGATTCTATAGCCATCACAAATGTCATTAACCCGCAACAAATGCCTCGATATTAGATCGGTTACAACCTTGGGAAAGAATTAAAGAAATTGATGTGATAGTCAAATATTGAAATAATTTGACAATGGTAAAACCAGGTAAATTGACAGAGATAGCCGATGAATTGAAACGAAATAAAATAAATATAGTGGTGCTTCATGAAATAAGATACAAAGAGAAAAGTGTAATAAAAGGGAAGGACTATTACATATACTAGAGGCTTTGTTGGGTCATTGGGTAAGCATATTGAAAAATAATTATTTTTTACAAACTAAATATAATTTCAATTTGCAAATATATAATATAAACAAAATAAATAATATCACTTATAAATTGATAAAAAGTATTGAAAGTGGGTGCACAACGGATTACGTGTTAGGATGGCACATGCTATCCCCCATATCAAAACAACAATATTACATATACTATAATGGGGACGAAAAAGCTGGCATGAACGGTACAAGTTTCTTCATAGACATATAAAATCCAAAAAAATTTTCGTTTATTGAACCTGGAAATGATTGAATTTGCTGTATGAAAATATGAAAATATAATGCTAATATCAGTATATGCACCAACGGATCAGCCTGGAAGAAGACAAAGATTATTTCTATGATGTGGTAGTAAGAACATGTAACATAATATCCAAACATGATATGGTCACTGTAATGGGGGATTTTTATGCCCAAATTTGCAATGAAAGCTTTACTAAACAAGTCCAAGGTGAATACTCCATGCATGACCTAACAAATGACAATAGATCAAAAATTATTAGTCTCGCAGCAAGGCAAAATTTGTGGGTTAGTAGTTTATCATTTCCAAATAAACAAAAAACTTGGAATGTGGAAGATTTTTAATTAATAAGAATATTAGAATTGAATCCAAAACGAGGAATGGTGTAGCAGAGTAGACAGTGTCAATTCTAGGATACCCGTATGACCGTAATATTGACATTATATCATTCGTTGAATTATTTTTGACAAAATTCTAGCAAACTAACTTTATTAGGTATAGAGTAATGCTCATGCAAAAGATGAAGTAATATCCAGCCACTCGAACTCACTGCACTACCCCAACTAAATTTTGCACAAACTTCGGCCATAAAACTAAACAATTTTTGGCAAAATTTCAGACACCCAGCTTCAATCGGTATAAAGTAATGCGCATATAAAAGAAGAAGTTGTATGACAACTTCTCGAACCCACTACAGTAACCCAAACAAATTTTGTACAAACTTTGGCCATAAAACTAAACTATTTGACAAAATTTCAAACACCCCCCTTCCTATTCTGCGTCACAAACGTAATGACAAATTTAGTAGAC
Source organism: Dolichopus griseipennis (assembly GCA_963082915.1). Lineage (NCBI taxonomy): Eukaryota > Metazoa > Arthropoda > Insecta > Diptera > Dolichopodidae > Dolichopus > Dolichopus griseipennis. The sequence goes on from OY720441.1 coordinate 85,908,280, forward strand.
CTTTTGAACTTATAGTCATACTGGTATAAAAAACTATTTAGGTTAGAGGCACTGATATTGGTAAGCGGTTGAGATATTGATAAGCGATATTTCCAAACGCGAGATATTATAACTCGAGATTTTATAACGCGAGATTTTAAATCGTTATTTTGAGAAGTTTTTGAACATTTTCTTGTCTAATTAAAGCCTTATAAAAGCCAACACTTTATATAGCAAGTATTTTTTAAATACTCTTAAATCCTTTGATACAATCACTTACTAGGAAGGACACCGAGTAGGCTGATTGATACTGTTTTCCTCCTCTTTTCACTTTGCGCATAAATGAATATCTTTAGTAAATACAAAAAAAAATGCAAAAATTAATAAATGGGAAATAGTTAAACTGATCATAGTTTAAAACCTAAGAAACGAAACCCTAGAAAAGGGTAATACTCTAGATGCCAATAGCAATATTACCGTTAAATAGAATGATATTCAAAATGCAATAGTTGCAACGGCATCCGAAAAAAATCCCCAATTAAAACGGAAGAAAAAGAAATGAGTGGATACAAAACACAAAACACAAAAACAAATGAAATGATGTACAAGCTTAAAAGAAAAGAAACGGGTAAACTAATGAAAAAAAAGAAGAGGCAGTCTCTAAATAAGCAAATTGAAGAAATTAAAAATACTTATGAAAGGCATATTAAAATATTCTACAACAGCGTAAAAATACAGACATTGTCCTATGAATCAAAACTCAAAAAATGTTTAGGTAAACAAGGAATCTACTCAATGAACAACAACAGATACTAGAAAAATGGAGTATTTTGATGAATTACTGAATACTGACCAAACCAAACTCGACCAGAACTAATTCCAATGGTACTTTCATTACTAGTAACCTTGAGTTTAAATTTCATCAAAATAGCGGCATTATTTTTTGAGTTATGGTGTTTTTAAGATATACGTTTGTTAGCCCTTGAACTTTGCAGGGGTTACAGAACCCGAAATTATGGTACGATTTCGCCCATATGTAGTCCCCGTCTTACTTTCAATACTAGTTAACCCTTGTACACAATTGGAACGTTCTATCTTAATTTTAAGTTACTAGTTTTATTAATTTCGATGATAAACTTTTACACATTGGGGGGTCTAAGAAAGGTACAAAATTAGAGGGACATGCAGGAAATAGTAAAGAACACCCTTGTGCCAAATTTGAAGCTTCTACATTTGTTTCAAGTTACTATCTATATTAATTTCGAAAATATGCTTTAAGGTCCTTGGAACTGAGTGGCTGGTCCACACCACTACTCCAATTGGGCTCAAATTTCAAGGACACTAAGGAAATCGAAAGCGACACCCTGAAACCAAATTTGGAGGTTCTATCTTCATTGGTTTCGGAATTATGCTAGTTTGTCCTAAATTTGATCAAAAAGTTCTAAGTTCCGAACACATTGTCCAATCCTCACCGTACGCAATCGCCGCCGTAGTTTCATTACCAATAACCTACAGCACAAATTTCATGAAGATAGTGTCATTAGTTGTTGAGTTATCGTGATTTTTTATATATGTTCGTTAGCCCTGAAACCGATTAAAAGGTCCAGAATCCAAACCCTTGGGCTGATTTCGACCTTATGCAGTCCACGTTTAACTTTAAGCACTAGTTAACCCTTGTACACAATTTGAACGTTCTATCTTAATTTTAAGTTACTATTTTTAATAATTTCGATTATAAGCTTTTAAAACTTAAGAGGTCTAAGAGGGATACTGAACCACCACTCCAATTGATCCCAAATCAGGGGGACACGCAAGGGATAGTAAAGAACACCCTTGTGCCAAATTTGAAGCTTCTACATTTTTTTAAGTTGTTATCTTTATTAATTTTAAAGATATGCTTTAAGGTCTTCGGAAATGTGTGGCTGGTCCCCGACCCACTACTCCAATGGGACCCAAATTCACAAGACACTTAGGAAATAGGAAGGGACACCCTGATACTAAATTTGGAGGTTTTATCTTCATTGGTTTCGGAATTATGCTCGTTTGGCCTAAATTCGATCAAAAAGTTCTAGGTTCCGAACCCATGGTCCAATCCCGACCTTACGCAATTCCCGAAGTGGTTTCATTACTAGTAACCTACAGCACAAATTTGATGAAGATAGCGTCATTAGTTGTTGAGTTATCGTGATTTTTTATATTTGTTCGTTAGCCCTGAAACCGATTAAAAGGTCCAGAATCCGAACCCATGGGCCGATTTCGCCCATATGCAATCCCCGCCGTAATTTCAGTCCTAGTAACCTACAGTTAAAATTTCATCAAGATAGCTCCATTATTTTTTGAGTTATCGTGCCTACGGACGGACGGACGGACAGACGGACGGACATGGCTATATCGACTAAGGCGGTCACGCTGATCACAAATATATATACTTTTCCATATCTAGCTCGCTTCCTTTAAGTGGTTACAAACACCATACCAAAGTTAATATACCCTTTTACCTATTCTATAGGTGTAGGGTATAAAAAAGGCAGCAATAATTATCGTGGAATATCGTCAATCAACATAGCGTACAAAATATTCTCTAATGTACTGCATAGTCGTATCAACACGATAACCGAAGCCAATATTAGCGATTATAAAAGTGGTTTGAGTCAAACATATCAAATATTGACCAATGCTTAAATCTGAGCTAGATTTTTGGAAAAAAAAGACATTATATATCTTTTGATTCATTATACCCAAATGATATACACTGTCTGTTCATAGATTTTCAGAAAGCTTTTGCTAGCTCAGACAGAACTAAAATTAGTGGCATTCTTAATAGACTTGGTCTGAATATTTTGATTATACGTTCAAAGGTCTGCATCCGTTTAAGAATCTGAAAAAATACAACTAGGATCTAGATGTTACTATTCCAAACTTACGAAATCCAGACAGTTCTCGAAGAGCGCAAAGCTTAAATTATACAAAACATTAATCAGATCAAATCTGAAAATACGGATGTGAAACATGGACGCTTAAAATTACGGATTGTAGACAATTGGGAATATTTGAGCGTAAGATACTTCGAAGAATATATGAACTGGCTAGAAACGTGGTCAAAATGTAATTTCGAGTTTGAACAATTGACAGAACTATAACTGAAATTGTTAGAAGTATATGAAGATTCATAAAAGCTCAAAGATTAAGATGGATTGGACATGTTATAAGAATGTCGAATAACAGAATATGTCCTGCAGTAAACATTTAGATACCAAATATGATGGTCATATTAAAAATCAACCCTTGGAAGTAACTCGGAAGTACTTTGAAGCTACAATTATAAAAAAGAATAAATTATTACAATTGTTATTACAAAAGTTTAGTCACTTGTTTTGTCTTTTCCAAAATACAACATGTAAATCATAAAAAAAGATTTTTTTTAATTTTCCGAGACACTTTTATTTTTGAGTTTTGATTTTGATTCGATATATACGGTGCATTTCATATATGTTGTGCTTAACTCGACACATTAGTAACATATTGGTAATGTAATACTCGTTATGTTTTTTCTATTCTATTAATTTTATTATTATATTATTTTATTTCAGCCAAATCATACCCATTTTCCAATATCACGATCATCAGCGTTTTTTATTAACAAAAGTGTCCTTGATACAATAATTCGTTGTGATGATGGAATAGGATACAATGCACCAGAATCAGAGACTCTGTACCATCTGCAAGCAAAAAAAATTTAAAAACTATAGTATAATAACAAATGAAGACACAAAAATATATATGTGCTTACAAATCATAATAAATTCAATTTAGATTTAAAAAAAACAGTAATAAAATTACATTTACATTTACATTTACATATTTACAAGTTACTAAAATTGGAGGAAAAAAAAAATTGAATTAGAAAATTCTTAAGTTACGCAGATTATTGAGGAATGCTTTTATAGAAAGCACATCCAATTGGTAAAAACTTAGAATTTTTACTTAGAGTTTTGAGTTTTGCATTCGTTAAAACAGACATCGAAGATATTTCGAAGATATACTTGTTACATTTTTCGTGGTTTTTGGGAGGTGGAATCATCACTTCAGTTTATTCTAAAATTAGATATAATGGAAACTGGGAGAAAACTCTTGTATTATATTTCAAGTTTCTATTTTATCAATTTCGAAGATATAAATTTAAAATTAAAAATTAAATTAGGTAAATATTAGTACCGTAGGACAACCTCCATATATATGTGAGGTTTTTTAGTAGAAGGTTAGAATTGGATACGAATTGAGATATTATTGCAAAGTAAATACTGTCATCATTATTGCTTCAAATATATACATGAATTTGCCATAAAGTTCACTCACATTTGCAGCACATTTTTTAAATATTTTGTAAAAATGTGCCTATAATATTTTCACTCGCTCCGTTCGTCTGTCTATCTGTCCGTATGTTTACAAAAACTTTTACATCGTTTGAAAAAGTGAAAAAAATTTTAACTCCGTGTAGGTATTGCAAAAAAAAAACATCACAGAAGAATTTTTTTGTCACGCCCTTGCAAGAGAAAATTGAAATATTGCTATTTTTAAGCACCTGTTTGCTACTTTAACACTTTTTTTTTAATTAATAACAAAATTCCGACATTTTATTTAAAGATAAGTTAAAGGTTTTTCTTAAATTTAAAAGGGATCCTCAAAATTAAAGAAAGTGTCTCTTAGTTTTTACCTTTTTTGCTTAAATAATAAATATCTAAAAAAATTTAAAATTTTAATGGAATTCACAATTTAATTCCTACAACCTGCAAATTTTAGGCGGTGAAACGCGGGATTAGATCATCGAAAATTACTATAAGTTAAAAAAAAAACTTAAAAATTTTGTGTTTTGTAACCTAGTCACCAGTGTATATATTTCCAAAATTAAACAATATCATTGAAGGTCCAACATTATATTTTGACTAACGCTTACAGATTTTCTTGAGGACAATGGGATTATATTATTGTAAGTATTGATTTCACCATTATTCACAATTAATAATAATTCATATCATAATATTTAATCGGCTTATTTTTTCCCATACAAATATAAACATCCTTTTTCTGGGTAAACTATTTGACCAATTTTAATGAAACAACAACCAAAATAAAGTTTTTTTTTGTTTTCATAGGACAATGATATTTTAAACCTGTCTTTAATTTAACTTAATTTTGAATTTAACGGTCACGCGGTTAAAAGTTGAGGCTTATGACTCTAATATTATGCGCCGACTTTCTGTGTAAATGTAATTCATTTTCGGTTGTAACTCGCAGCTAAATCTAATTCAAAAGATTATAGGCGCCGACTTATGTATATCTTTCTTTTTTTTGTTTAGTATAAATATTCAATGAACAAGGAGATTTAAATTTTTTTAAAATTTTTTTTTTTTGTTTTTGTTTTTTCTTTATCTTAAAAAGTGAACGAAAAAAATGAGTTCGAAATGAAAGCAGTACATTCGGTTTATACAGTAGTTTTCATTTATAACGAACTCGGTGCAATTTTAATTATAATAAACTTTACACTTTTTGCCAAATAATTAAATTTTACCTAAAAATGAAAGTTTTTTATTACATTGATCTTTCTTTTATTTAAAATTATTATATATAATTATGTTGCTTGGTGATTAATTTAGTATTTTTTTATTTATTTTTGAATATAAAAAAAATCATAATAACGCATCAAAAATACAAAAAAAATTTCATTAGAAGAAAAAGCACCTATACATAGGCTTGAGGCTGACACATCAAATAAAATTTTAGCAAATGAGTTCGTCATGTCCATTCTAGAATCAGCACATTCTACAATGTTCAAGTCTTATACTAATTTTTCAAAATTTACAGCATTCTTTTAAAACGACATTCGTTTATTACGACGAATATTTTCCGTCCCATCATGGTCGTTATAACCGAAAAGTACTGTACTTTGTTTTCGTTTGCTTAAAAATTTTTTTTTTTTGAATCGTATATTGTTGTTGCTTTTTGTTAAGTTTTATGTAAAATAAGAAACCGACTTCTGATAAATAATATTTCTTAAGAAAAATGATTTGTTACTTATGGATCAACCAAATTCAACATGTACGTCGTTCAGTTTCTGTCAAAAAATTTTGAAATAAGTTGTTATCTAAATAAATTTAAATGAAAGCATACGCGACGTACTGTACCTCGGAGTTTTAAAATTTAAAAATTGACAAAGCGTATCAAAATATTGTAATTGTTTTTTCTTATGTTGCTACGATTAAATTTTAAAAATAAAATATTTTAAAATAAAATTTTTTTAAAATAATTTTTTTTAAAACATATATTCAAAATAATTGAAAATACCAACAATATGTTTGCAAAACTAAAAATCTTTCTTGAAAAAATAATTTGCAATTTAAATGATTTGTTCCTTTGGGCCTAACCAAAATCAACGCTTTTGGTGTATAATTGCTAACAAAAAGTTTTAAATTAGTAGTTAAGTACATGATATTACATGAGAATAACTTACTGTACCTCGAATTTTTAAAATTTAAACGTTGACAAAGCTTATAAAAATGCTATTGTTTTTTCTTATGTTGTTATTGTTCTAAAAATAAAATATTTTAAAATAATATTGTTTTTAAAAATACCTATATTTTTTTTAAAAATACTTTACATATATTCAAAATAATTGCAGAAACAAAAAAATAACATTTCTTAAGAAAAATTATGTGTTCTTTACAGATCAACCAGAATAAACGCGTACGGCGTGCAGTTTCTGTCAAAAAAATTTGAAATAAGTAGGTATGTTGTGTACTGTACTTCGGAATTTCAAATTTTAAAATTTGACAAAGAGTATAAAAATATTGTAATTGTTTTTTCTGATGTTGCTACGATTAAGTTTTCAAAATAAAATATTTTAAAATATTATTTTTTTAAAAAAACATACATTCAAAATAATTGAAAATACCTATAATATGTTCGCAAAAAAAAACTAAAAAATAATCTTAAACTTAAATAAAAGTTAACGTATAATTTCTGTCAAAAAATTTAAAAATAAATAGGTACATGAATTTTTTACATGAGAGCAACCGTAACGAAAATACGCGTAACGCGATGTACTGTAATCGGATTTTTAAAATTTACAAATTAACAAATGGTTTTTGGTTTTTCATATATTTAAGATTATGTTTTAAAAAATATCTTATATTGAAAAATATTCGAAATATACCTGTTATATGAAATTAATAAAATTTTTTGTACTAACTTAAAACATTCAAATAAATATTTTTGTGTGTACGTGCGTATTAATTTACGGATATATAGATAGACATATTGAAGTACTGCCGTATAAAAATTGCACGTCGTATGTTTTAATTTAGATAAAATAAATATTTAATTATCTACTCCTTTCAACTACTATTTTTCAAGAGGCGGTGTGGTGTAGCTGTCAAAAGAGTAGTTCACTCCTATACAAATAGGTATAATATAAAGTAAAGTAAAGAATTCAGAACCATTTTTTGTATATGTACATACATTTGTAGTAAAAATTTCAGATTTTATTATTGAAATGTAGTGCTTATTTGCCTATGTAGCTACTAAATTTAAAACTGGAATAAGGGGAGGAAAAAATCATCAATATAGATATGTTATAAATCTTAAAATTGTGATTTTAAAAAAATTCTCGACTTCTGTCAACTTAACTATTATTTTGTATTTTGGCAGCTTCAATATATATTTTGGCAGCTTCAATATAATATAATATAATACTAAGTACTACACTTATTTACTTATGAATTATGATAGGTATGTAAAATTTTGTTGTAGGATATATTATGCTCTATGAATAAGCTTTTTAATTAGGATACAGAATACACATCATCATCAAATTTTCAGAACATTATATATTAGAACACTATTTATATTAAGAATGTAAATCGCTTTTTTTGTGTAATAACTGTAAAATTATACTTTTTTTATAGCGCGTTAAGCTACAGGAATAAAATTCAAAAATACTTAAAAACGTTTTTATAATTGAAAAAATTATAAATTTTTTTTTAATAAGGAAATTTCAAACGCAAGAACTGTTGCCATAAATTTTAGCATGCATAGGAAAAAAAATAAGTTTCGTATAATATTAGTCTAATATAAATTATACAAAACGGATATTTTATGTAAATTTAAAAGCACAAAAAGCTCGAATTTCGAGCACAGGGCGTTACTAGTTATCATTTATTTTAATATATATTTTTTACCCTAAACTCAGTGTGCAACGAGGAAGAGTGTAGTAGAGTAGACTGTGCCAACTATGGGATACCCATATGACAGTTATACAAACATTATATCATTATTATTATAAACAATAATTACTTTCGGCAAAATTTCAAATACACCAGCTTTATTTGGTGTAGTTAATGTTCATATAAAAGAAGGAGTTGTATGGCAGCTACTCGAATCCTCTGCAGTAGACCAACCAAATTTTGGTGTAACTTTGGCCATTATACAAAACTATTTTTGCCAAAATTTCCGACACCCAGCTTCATTAGGTGTAGTTTAATGCTCATATAAAATAAGAAGTTGTATGGCAGGTACTCGAACTCTTTGCAGTAGAAAAACCAAATTTCGCAAAAACTTTGGCCATTTCACTAAACTATTTTTGGCACAATTTCAGACACCCAACTTTAATAGGGTGTCTTTAATAATAATTTAATTTAACTCAAAAATTAAAGGAGCTAAGATTTTGAAATTTTCACAAATTCGTTTTTATGCAATAGCCGCCATCGCTATTGAAATCCAGGTATTTTGGTCCAAGGGTTCTAGTATCTGCCATACAACTTCTTTTTATACCCGTGCATACATATATGACATCGGGTATATTAGATTTGCTCCTCCGTTTGTAACGCATCGATCTAGACGAGCTAGATATAGTGTCAAGGGTACGTATCGGATCAGAATCGAAAAATTAGTCGATCTAGCTATGTGTGTCTGTCCGTCCGTCCGTCCGTCCGTGTGTCAGCACGATAACTCAAAAACTAAAAGAGCTACAGTTTTGAAATTTTCACAAAATATTTTTCAATCAATTTCTAGGTTCCCTATTTTTTTTGGTTAAGATCGGACCAAAACTTCGGGTAGCTCTCGAACAGCTAACTTTTTTAACTCCAATATTTTCATACAAAAATTTTAAATTTAGCTATGCACCTTGTAACATGAAATTATATGAATTTTGTTTGTTTTTGTTTTTTTGTTTTTTGTTTATTTTTTTTTTTTGTATTTTTTTTTGTACGATTTCGAGATGAGAATTTCATATGATTTAAATGATGCGTAGTTTATTTAAGATAAGCAAAAAAGAACACAAAGATTTTTTTTAAGTAAATGGCTTATTGATATTGATAGATATTTATGAATATATATGATGAATCATCATGATGATTATTATATGAATAATGATCATATGAAGTTGATTTGGCTTAAGTTTAATATATTCGTGAATTAAAAATTAATTATAAGAGATGGAATTGAAAAATTAGAGCAAGAGTTTTGAAATTCACACAAAACATTTTTGGGACATTTTTGAGGTTCCCTATTCTTTTTGGTTAAGACCAGATCAAGGTTTTGGGGAGCTGCCACACAACTTCTTTGCACCAATATGAATTTCTAAGAAACTGATTATACTACGAGGATGAAAACTACACACTGTTAGTTATATAATGAATCGAGCACTTATATGAAGTTTCAAAATGTTACGGCCCCATTTTCGTGGGGCTGCTATACAACTTCTTTGCACCAATATGAATTTCTTGGAAACTGATTATAATACGAGGATGAAAATTACACACTGTTAGTTATATAATGGATCGAGCACTTATATGAAGTTTCAAAATGTTACGGCCCCATTTTCGGGGGACTGCTATACAACTTCTTTGCACCAATATCAATTTCTTGGAAACTGATAATACTACGAGGATAAAAATTACACACTGTTAGTTATATAATGAATCGAGCACGTATATGAAGTTTCAAAATGTTACGGACCCGTTTTCGGGCAGCTGCCATACAAAGTAATCAATTCGATAACTGTGAATCTAATGAAGCTACGAAGTTAAAATCAAAACTGGGCAGGTAAAGTAATAGAACAAGTTAGTTGGCAAAGTTGGACATCACTCGGACCAACTTTTAGGGTGGGCTATTTTTTTTTTTTTTATGGGATAATAAGTTAATCAAAAATTATGGGATACCTAATAAGTTAAATATTTTTTAAACTATTTTACTTTCTTATATTTTTTTTGTAATATTTATAATAGCATAGGGGAAATAAATAACGGTTAGTGGGTATGCACGGGTATCTAAAAGTTGACAAGGGCAACTATAATCTTCCTCGTTTTATATGAGAATTACTCTATTCCTACTGAAGCTGCGTGTCTGAAATTTTGCCAAAAAAAGTTTCGTTTCATGGCCAAAGTTTTTGCGAAATTTGGTTGTTCTACTGCAAAGGGTTCGAGTACCTGCCATACAACTTCTTATTATCTTATTAAATGTTTATATAACTGTCATACGGGTATCCCATAGTTGGCACAGTCTACTCTACTCACTCTTCCTCGTTTTTAAATATTATAACATGAGTTCTGTTAAGTGTATTTTCAATCTGAAAATATCAAAAGATAGCTGGTTTTATAAAGTTTCTAAATTTTTAAAAAGCAAATGTTTAGGGTTGCCGTACGGTACTAAAATTTATCATTATGCAAAATTAAATTTTTGCAAATTTTTTAGGCCCCACATATCTTCTAAACAGTTCACGCTTGGGTCTTGAAATTTTGGGAGAAGTTAGATCCTCAAAAATTAGTAGGAGTCGGTTAAAAAAATTTTCTGTTTAGGAGCTGTAAGGGCTCGAAAATTGAAATTTTGCTATTTTTAAACACCTGCAACGTGAATATCTGTTCAAATTTTTTTTTACAAATATACAAAATTTAAAGCTGCAGCATTATATTTTAACATATGTTAAAGGTTTTTCTTAAATTTGAAAGGGGTTCTTTAAATTGAAGAAATTGTCTCTTAGTTTTAACCATTTTTGCTTAGATATTAAAATTAGGGGTGAAATTCCAAATTTTGGTGGAGTTCACAATTGATTTCCTAAAACCTAAAAAAATGGAATGGTGGTGACAGGAGGGGAATTGGCAGATCCATCATAAGGTTGCTAAGCAAAAATTTGGGAGCCTTCCCCATTGAAGGACTACTAGTTCTTAAAAATTAAAACTTTTATGCTTTTATAAAAAAGTAACTTATTCACCAGTGTATATTTTTCCAAAATTAATCGTTAACATTGAAGCTCCAACATTATATGTCGCACTTGTTTTTTAAAGCGAATGGCATATTTACGTCAGTACAAATTAACTCTATTCGAGGAATTAGAGCAATTAGCCTATGTCAATTTCTAATTTTAAAGAATTTTCTAACATATCTCTAACAATTAATCGAGTTCGATTTACTAAATCAAAACCTAAAAACCAATTTTTTAATTAAAATTATTACAGACCCTTTTTTTAATTTTAAGCAATGAAGGAGTAATCCGGGGGTGTCTAAGAATTAATGTATTGTCAATTAATTTTATTTTTAAAACTTAATCGTAGCATCATAATAAAAAACAATTACAATATTTTTATACGCTTTATTTATACGCTTCGCCAAATTTGAAAATTCCGACATAATCCCGTTTACTGTTTTCGATTATTTTTATATGAAAAATAGCTTATTTTGTTTTCTTATATTTTTTATAATTATTTTGTTTAATATATAGTTATATTGTTATATCATCTGTTGATGTTATTTTGTTTTATAAAAATATATGAAAATTAAGGTGACCGGACAAAACAGAACATGATAAAACAGAACAAGATAAAACAGAACAAGATAAAAAAGAACATGATCAAACAGAACGATGACAAAACAGAACAATGATAAAACAGAACAATGATAAAACAGAACAGTGATAAAACAGAACAATGATAAAACAGAACATTTGGAAAATAATTTAAGAAATTTTGATGCAAAAACTTTTCAACAGTTAAATCGAAACTATTTTTTAAAATTGGATATCAATTGTTTGAATTTTAAAATAATTTTATATATATGTTTGAATTTTAAAATAATTTTATATATAAATTCTAAAACTTTAAATTAAAACAATTATGAACAATTAAAGTTATTTTAAACTATTAAAATGTAATTTAAATAAATATATAATTATAAAATAACAAAAAAAAAAAAACATATAATTAAAAACAAAACATAAATAAGTTTTAATTAATAAAATAATTTAAAAAAAAATAAAATAAACTATTAAATAACAAAAATATAAAATAACAAAAAAAAAAAAAAACATATAATGAAAAACAAAACATAAATAAGTTTTAGTTAATACTTATTTTTCTTTTTATTTAAATATATTAAATATATGCGCAAAATATTTAAAAAAATATATATAATATATTTCATATATTACGTATAGATATAATATAATAAACACTTTATTAAATAATAAAACAATTTAAATAAAATTTAATTTAATTCGTGCCTTTTTAGTTAAAAATAATAAAATCTTATATTTATATATAATATATTTTTTTTAAGATGTTCTGTTTTATCACTGTTCTGTTTTATCATTGTTCTGTTTTATCATTGTTCTGTTTTATCATCGTTCTGTTTGATCATGTTCTTTTTTATCTTGTGCTGTTTTATCTTGTTCTGTTTTATCATGTTCTGTTTTATCTTGTTCTGTTTTATCATGGAACCGAAAATTAATATGTTTTCATTTTTAAAGAAACTTGGTATAAGAGGTATCTATACATATAGGTATTCAAATTTTATTTGATAGTAATTCTTATGATAATTTCTATAATGAATAATAAAACGAGATATACCCAGTTCTTTGTTTATGGTCTTTTATAATTTTTCTTCATACATATACATATATATGCTAATAATTATATAACAATAACATGGTTGAAAGTCTTATTGGAAATATTAGTGTTATTAATGAAAAATATTCACTAAAATATTTTTCCTTACATTTGCATATACACCACAAACAAAATTTGCACAGGTATTCAAGTAAGATTATTATCTTACAAAATACTACTTAAATTATAATTAAACACATATTATTATACTCTAATTTACACATATATATATATATATATATACATATTGCATATCAATATCAATACAAATGATTAAAATCATTTCGTTACCGTTGTATTACACAGATTATGCTTCGATTCTAATATATGCATACAGAAAAAGTAAAAACAAATGATATATCTGATATAATATGTTGTTGCATTTTAAATATTTGAAGATGAATAAGTTACTAGTATCGCCCTGTGCTCGAAATTCAAACTATTTTTGCGTTTAAATTTACATAAAAAATTCATTTGTGTAATTTATTTTAGAAAAATTTTACACGAAAAATTATTTTTGTTTTCCTATACGTCATAAAAATTATGGCAACAATTTTGTCAACAATTCTTGCGCTTGAAATTTGCTTTAAAAAAAAAATTTATAGTTTTTAAATTATAGAAACGTTGTTAAATATGTTTGGGTTTTATTCCTATAGCCTAAGCCTTGTTTAAGAGAGTGTAATTTGTTAGTTATTACACAAAGAACAGCGGTTTAAATTCTAAACTAGTAACGCCCTGTGCTCGAAATTCGAGCTTTTTGTGCTTTTAAATTTACATAAAAAATCCGTTTTGTGTAATTTATATTAGACTAATATTATACGAAACTTATTTTTTCTTTCATATGCATACTTAAATTTATGGCAACAGTTCTTGCGTTTGAAATTTCATTATTAAAAAAAAATTTATAATTTTTTCAATTATAAAAACGTTTTGAAGTATTTTTGAATCTTATTCCTGTAGCTTAACGCGCTATAAAAAGAGTATAATTTTGTACAGTTATTAAACAAAAAAAGCGATTTAGTGTTCTAATATATAATGTTCTGAAAATTTGATGATTTATTTTTCTAAACAAATACATATACATTTTTACTAAAGTCACGTAGCCAAAATTCGAGTTAATGCTAACATATGTATAGAAAACTGTACTTTTTTCTAAACATTTTAGGACAATTTGAACTATGTTGTGTTTATTCCGTATCCTAATTAAAAAGCTTATTCATAGAGCATAATGTACAACAAAATTTAACATACCTACCTATCATAATTCATAAGTTTAGTACTTATTATTATATCATATTGAAGTTGCCAGAAGTACAAAATAATAGTTAAGTTGACAGACGTCGAGATTTTTTTTTAAAATCACAATTTTAAGATTTATAACATATCTACAAAGATAGTAAAAAAAATAACTAATGAATTAAAAAATTGATAAATTTTTCCTCCGCTAATTCAATCTTTAAATTTAGCTACATAGGCAAGTAGGCACTACATGTAGGTATGTCATATCTGCAAAAAATGGTTCTGAATTCTTTAGTTTACTTTATATTAACTTATGTGTCTAGTTTATTTATTTATTTTTTTCTATGAATGGTCATGAGTCATGACTCATAAGTTTCTTTAAACAAACAATTATTATTACTGGTGCAGGGTCAGAACTCCCAAAGTCATAAGTCCCAAAGGGACTTATTACCCTGGGAGTTTTAATTCAGCGTGGTTATAACTCCCTTATACAGTTCTCAGATTAAAAATGATTAGTAATATTAATAAAAATATTAATTTTAATTATATATCTATCAGTGACCGGTACACATTTTGGGGTTGGATTCAAAATCAGAGTATTCCCTTTTTCCAAATTTAGGAAAACAACCACAATTTTACAATTAATTTGAAAAATATTTTGCAAAAAGGGTAAAAAAATATTTATTTGTATGTTTTAATTTAGTACAAAAAATATTTTTAATTTCATATAATAGGTATATTTTGAATTTTTTTCAATATAAGATATTTTTTAAAACATAATCTTAGAAATAAAAGAAAAACCAAAAACAATATTTTAATTTACATTTTGTGAATTTGTTAATTTTTAAAATCAAAGTTACAGTACATCGCGTTACATATTTTGGTTGCTCTTATGTAAATTCATGTACCTACCTATTTAAATGTAAATTTTTTGACAGAAATTATACGCCGAACGCTTGTATTTAAAAGTTGAAGATTATGTTTTAGCTTTTTTTTGCGAACATTATGTATTTTCATAATGTTCAGTATTTTTTATTATACGAACATAGGTATAGGTATTTTCAATTATTTTGAATGTATGTTTTTTAAAAAAAAAATATTATTTTAAAATATTTTTTGTTGAAAACTTAATCGTAGCAACATCAGAAAAAACAATTACAATATTTTTATACTCTTTGTCAAATTTTAAATTCCGAAGTACAGTACATAACATACCTACTTATTTCAAAATTTTTTGACAGAAACTGCAAGCCGTACGCGTTTATTAGGAACACATAATTTTTCTTAAGAAATGTTATTTTTTTTGTTTCGGCAAACATACTATAGGTATTTCAATTATTTTGAATATATGTAAAGTATTTTTTAAAAAATTATAGGTATTTTTAAAAACCATATTATTTTAAAATATTTTATTTTTAGAACAATAACAACATAAGAAAAAACGATTCTAGACTCGTTTATCGCAAGCATTTCATCGCGATGGAATTCATCGCAAGCAATTCATCGCAAGCATAGAATTACTAGTACTAGAATGGCAATAGAGAAAAAATTTTCAGACAAATTTCAAAATTTGGTACGTGTACCGTTTGTATGTATTTACTAGTTTCTCCGCGATTCATTTCATTTTGAAAGTGAAATATAAAAGAAACTTTTAAGTACGATTTAAGTAAGATTTCAAACTTAAAAGTAAATGAAAACAAATTAGAAAATATTATATTCAAAAAATTTGTGTGTTGTTGTGCTTTTTGAAGTTTTTTAAAAAACATTAAATTAAATAAAGGATTATTAAGATGGGATGAAAGTATTGCTTAAAGATTTTTTTTTTATTTCTTGAGGTTTTACAAATTTCAGCCGATTTTTTTTAAATTATTTTAAAGGTATTTTCCTTGTGGTTTTTGCTTTCCATTTTTCATTATTATTAAATGACTGTTCTGTAAATTTACCAAAACATTGTCTATTTTCGAATAGAATCAATTTGAAAATAATATTGTAATGCTAAAATTTTTAAATAATAAATAAAATTTTGATTGAATAAAAAAAGGGTAAAGAAAAAACCTTTTAATTCTTTATTCGGAAACGTTAAGTTATTTGAAACAGAAATCAAAACCCTCCTTACGGTTAAAAAAAATGTAGATTTCATATTTGGAAAAGGTTCGTTCATATTTAAAAATGGCTAAAAATGTTTATATATTCACAAGACTATAAGTACTATTTGTTTTGTTCAAAAAATTATGATTTGTTTTTGATTTACTTATTTTCATTTCTACGATGAATAAATAAACCTACGATAAACCTTAAGATAAATCAAAATAGATATGTAAGTTAATTAAAATTAAACTAAAAAATACTTGTTGGAGATTCCATTATTTTTAAAAATAATTGACTTAAATTTCTTCTAATATTATTCAAATTTTTTTCTTGATGTTTTGTTCAATCTAATATATAAAATTCTCGTGTCACAGTTTTCGTTGCCATACTCCTCCGAAACGGCTTGACCGATTTTGATGAAATTTTTTGTGCTTATCCGGTATCTATGAGAATCGGCCAACATCTATTTTTCATCCCCCTAAATGTTAGGGGTAGTCCACCCCTAAAATTTTTTTTTTATTTTTTAGACAAAATTTTTAATTTCTATTTTTTTATGATATAACATACAAAAATACATACAATCCTCAATTTCAAAAAAAAAAAAATGCTGTAAACAACAACAAAAAAACTTATTTTTTATTTGTTTGAGAGATTTCAAAGAATTTTTTCCTTTATTTAAAATTAATCTCCAGTTATTTGAGCTTTTGCTTTGACTCTATGGAAACATGGACCGGGGCCAGCAACACGGACGGGGGCCAGCAACGCGGACCGGGCACAGCTTGTTATATATATAAAAGTAAATTAAATCAAATAGTAAATATCTTTATTCGAAATAACTTACAATATACAAACTGCCCATCCAAATATATTTCTATGTAAAAATGTAAACAAAAAAACTAATGAGAAACTGCCTAATAAACATTCTCATTTACTCAAATTTAAACAATGACAAATGAAGTAGCCGTACCATTTGTATACGCATACGAAATTGCATATGTATTTTTTTGTCTGAATACCTCAGGATAGGAAATCACATTAGAAGAAAAGAGTCGGGAACATTCTTTTGCCATTCTAGAACTAGTAATTCTATGATCGCAAGCAATTCTTCGCAAGCAATTCATCGCAAGCAATTCATCGCAAGCAATTCATCGTAAGCAATTCATCGCAAGCAATTCATCGTAAGCAATTTATTATTATTTAATTATTTAACTCTGGTAGCCAGAACAATCGCGCGATTGTTCTGGTTACCAGAGTTAAATAATTAAATAATAATAAATTGAGTTAAATATTGAAATAATGATAAATTATATAATAAATAATTTATTTATTACAACGTTCTAAATTATTAATATTTTTTAATAAATTATATGATAAATTATGATGTCAATAATTAAAAACTTTATTACTATATTAATATTCATAAATTATCGCGGGATTGTTTCGGCTACCAGAATTAAATAATTAAATAATAATAAATTGAGTTAAATATTCAAATAATGATAAATTAAACATAAACGAAATTTATTGTGTACACAAAAATAAAAAATTAAAAAACAAAAACAATATTACATTAGGTATCGGATATTCATCGCAATAAACTTCGCGATGAATATTTCCTTGCGATGAATTGCTTGCGATGAATTGGCTTACGATGAATTGCTTGCGATGAACTTTGCTGTGAATTTATTATTGCGATAAACTAGCCGGATACCGAAAAAACAATAACATTTTTATATGCTTTGTCAATGTTTAAATTTTAAAAATTCGAGGTACAGTAAGTTATTCTCATGTAATATCATGCACTTAACTACTAATTTAAAACTTTTTTTAGCAATTATACACCATAAGTGTTGATTTTGGTTGAGCCCTAATGAATAAATCATTTAAATTACAAAATATTTTTTCCTTTATAATTTTTTGCAAACATATTTTATAACAACATTTGTTATACATCTCTCAACCATAATGGCAACTACAGTATATATTTCAAAAGTCGGTTATTTTATTATTATAAAAAACTTAACAAAAAGCAACAACAACGAAGTAACAAAATAATTTTTTTAGAAAAAACAAAAAAAAACATACAGTACTTTTCGCTTATAACGATCATGAATGGACGGAAAATATGCGTTGTAATAAACGAATGTCGTTTTTAAAGAATGCTGTGAATTTTGAAAAATTAGTATTAGAATTAAACATTGTAGAATATGCTAATTTTTGAGCGGACTTTTCGAACTCATTTGATAGAATTTTACATGATGTTCCAGCTTCAAGCTTATGGATAGTGCTTTTTCTTCTAATGAAATTTTTTTTTGTATTTTTGTTACGTTATGTTTTTTTTTTTATTAAAAAATAAATAAGAAAATACTAAGTTCATCACGTGCCATACGCTTTTAATTAGGTTGGGACGTAAGGAACAAATAATTTTTTTTAAGAAAGATAATTTTTTTAGTTTTGCAAACATATTATTGGTATTTTCGAATACCTATATGTTTTATAAAAAATTATTTTAAAAAAATATTATTTTAAAATATTTTATTTTTAAAATTTAATCGTAGCAACATAAGAAAAAACAATTACAATATTTTTATACGCTTTGTAAATTTTTAAATTTTAAAACTCCGAGGTACAGTACATCGCGTATGCTTTCATGTAAATTTATTTACATAACAACTTATTTCAAAATTTTTTGACAGAAACTGAACGCCGTACATGCTGAATTTGGTTGATCCATAAGTTAAAAATCATTTTTTTTAAGAAATATTATTTATCAGAAACCGGTTTTTTATTTTACAAAAGACTTAACAAAAAGCAACAACAATATACGATTTAAAAAAAAAAATTTTTTAAGCAAACGAAAACAAAGTACAGTACTTTTCGGTTATAACGACCATGATGGGACGGAAAATATTCGTCGTAATAAACGAATGTCGTTTTAAAAGACTTGAACATTGTAGAATGTGCTGATTCTAGAATGGACACTTCGAACTCATTTGCTAGAATTTTATTTGATGTGTCAGCCTCAAGCCTATGTATAGTGCTTTTTTTTCTAATGAAATTTTTTTTGTATTTTTGATGCGTTATTATGATTTTTTTTTATTTTCAAAAATAAATAAAAAAATACTAAATTAATCACCAAGCAACATAATTAGATATAATAATTTTAAATAAAACAAATATCAATGTAATAAAAAACTTTCATTTTTAGGTAAAATTTAATTCTTTGGCAAAAAGTGTAAAATTTATTATTTATAGTTCGTTATAAATGAAAACTACTGTATAAACCAAATGTATTGCTTTCATTTCGAACAGAACTCATTTTTTTCGTTCACTTTTTAAGATAAAGAAAAAACAAAAACAAAAAAAAAAAATTTTAAAAAAATTTAAATCTCCTTCTTCATTGAATATTTGAACTAAACAAAAAAAAGAAAGATATACATAAGTCGGCGCCTATAATCTTTTGATTTAGATTTAGCTGCGAGTTACAACAGAAAATGAATTACATTTACACAGAAAGTCGGCGCATAATATTAGAGTCATAAGCCTCAACTTTTAACCGCGTGACCGTTAAATTCAAAATTATCTTAAATTAAAGACAGGTTTTCACCTGAAAAAACGTAATATTCTTACTAAAAATTATCATTGTCCTATGAAAACAAAAAAAAACCTTTATTTTGGTTGTTGTTTCATTAAAATTGGTCAAATAGTTTATCCAGAAAAAGGATGTTTATATTTGTATGGGAAAAAATAAGCCTATTAAATATTATGATATATATATAAATATTGTTCTAATATGTAATGTTCTAAAAATTTGATTATTTTCTAAACATATACCTATATTTGCTGAAGTCAAGTAAACATACACCTTTCCAAAATTCGAGTTAATGCTGTCCTTCATATAGAAAACTGTACTTTTTTTCTAAACTGTACTTTTTTTTAATAAGATTTGAATTATTTATGTATTCTGTATCCTAATTAAACAAGTGATGAAAAAAACCAAGGGTTTTTAAAAAACCACATTTTCAAAATAATATAGTGTTTCATACTGAGTATTTTATCGGAATATAATGTTGAAACTTCAATGTTAACGTTTAATTTAAGAAATATATACTTTGGTGAATAAGTTACTACTTGTAGAAACAGTAAATTTTTTAATTTTTAAGTCCTAATAGCTCCTCTATGGGGAGCTTGCCCAATTTATCAAGGATATAATTCTCACTACTCGCCTTCCCACAACTTTTTTAGGTTCAAGGAATTAAATTGTAAATCGTACCAAAATTTGGAATTTTACTTAAAATTTTACTATTTAAGCAAAACTGGTTAAACCTGAGAGACACTTTCTTCAATATAAAGAACAGCTTTCAAATTTAAAAAAATCTTTTAACATATGTTAAAGTATAATATTGGACCTTCAAATTTTGTATATTAACAAAAAAAAATTTGAACAGGTATTCAAGTTACAGGTGTTTAAAAATAGCAAAATTTCAATTTTCGAGCCCTTATAGCTGCTAAACAGGGGACGTGACAAAAAAATTTTGTTAACCGACTTCTACTTATTTCTAAGGATCTTATTACTGCCAAAATTTCAATACCCTAACTTAGCCCGTTTAGAATGTATGTGGGGCCAAAAATTTTGCAAAAATTGAGTTTTGCATAATGGTAAATTTTAGTACCATATGACAACCCTATACATTAAAGCGACATATTTTTGTAAAGCCTATAAAAGCAGCTCTCTTCTACCGTTTTTCGATTGAAAATAAACCTAACATAACTCTTATTATACCAATTTAAATATAGGGCTTTTTTGGAATTTGCGGGGGCTGCAGCTTCGTCATCCTTCAAAATTAAGAAAAACCTTTGACACATATTGAAATATAATTAAAGAGCTTTCAATTTTGTAAATCACAAAAAAAAAAATTTGAACAGGTATTCAAGTTACAGGTGTTTAAAAATAGCAAAATTTCAATTTTCGGGCCCTTATAGCTGCAATACAGGGGTCGTGACAAAAAAAATTGTTAAACGGCTATTACTTATTTCTAAGGATTTAACTACTCCCAAAATTTCAAGACCGTAGCTTAACCCGTTTAGAAGATATGTAGGGCCAAAAATTTTGCAAAAATTGAGTTTTGCATAATGGTACATTTTAGTACCGTATGGCAACCCTAAATATTTGTATTTTAAAAATTTATAAAGTTTATAAAACCAGCTATCTTTTGCCGTTTTCAAATTGAAAATACACTTAATAGAACTCTTGTTATAACAATTTAAATATAGGGCTTTTGCCAACTTTGGGGGGCTGCTGCTCCGTAACAGGTGGGGCTACAGAAAAAAATTCTTCTACGAAATTATTTTTTTTGTAATACCTACTCGCGGTTAAAATTTCTTTTCTCTACTTCAAACGATGTAAAAGTTTTTGTAAACATACGGACAGACAGACAGACGGACGGACGGACGGACGGACAGACGGACGGACAGAGTGAAACTATATAGGCACATTTTTACAAAATTTTTTGAAAATGTGCTAAAAACTCTATCAATACATAATATGTACAACAAAATTTAACATATCACAATGCATAAGTTTAGTACTTAGTATTATATTATATTGAAGCTGTCAGAAGTACGAAATAACAATCAAGTTGACAGAAGTCAAAATTTTTTTTTTTAAATCTCAATTTTAAGACGATTTAGCGATGTATGTCTATCCGTCCGTCCGTCCGTCATCACGATAACTCAAAAAATAAAGGAGCTAGGATTATGAAATTTTCACAAATTCGTTTTTATTCAAAAACCGGAATCTCTATTTAAATCCAGCCATTTTGGTAAACGGGTTCGAGTACCTGCCATACAACTTCTAATTTTATATGAGGATTACTCTATACCTATGGAAGCTGCGTGTCTGAAATTTTGCCGAAAATAGTTAAGTATAATGGCCAAAGTTACTGCAAAATTTGGTTGGTCTACTACAGAGGGTTCGAGTAGCTGCCATACAACTTGAGTTTGTATGAGCATTACTCTACACCTAATAAAGCTGAATATTTGAAATCTTGCCAAACGTAAGTAACCGAATGATATAATGTATATGTTACGGTCATGCGGGTATCCCAGAGTCGACACAGTCTACTCTACTACACTCTGCCTCGTTTTTTTTCTTATTCGATTTTTTTCTTTTCTTTAGTATCATATTATTCATATTCTTGAATCATGTTATATGTACTATGTAGAGTGAAAAATTTTTGAGAGAATAAAAACAAAGGGTATAAAATAGAAATAGTTACAATACATTTAAAATGTGCCAACCGTTTTGAGAGAATTTTAAAAAATATGCGAAAAAAGTTTCATACAAATTTTTAACATAGATTTTGAAAATTTAGATAATTTAGAAATTTTCAGATAAAATAAAATTACAATTGATCTCAATTCAACAAAAAACCTCTAAAGATTAAAGAATTTAGAAATATAAATTTGAATACATACATATATCTATACATAAACATAAATACATAAACACAAATAAAATTTCATAGATTCCATTCTCAACTATGCACTTTGCAAGTTTTAGAAAAATTTAATTATTTAAACAAAAATGAAAAAATCAAAACAAAAAGATTCCCGTTACAATTGAAACCTCATAAGAAATTGAAAATAAAATATTTGGTCACCTTCAAATATTCATAAAGGTTATTTGTTATTGAGATCTATAAAGTTAGATTTTAAAATAATTATTTTAGAACCTTTATATGCATACATATCTATATAGGTATGTACGCAAGTACATACAAAATTAAATAATTTTTTAGAAAAAACGAAATCAATTCGAAAAAATGAACTATAAATTTTGAATGAAAAAATCATTGTTTATACTGACTATTTATCAAAAGGGTATACTTAATTTGCCATTACGTTTATGACGCAGAGAAGTAGTGGGGTAGATATAGACTCAAGTGTATGGATCGAATCAGAATTGAAAAATAAATCGATTTAGCTATGTATGTCCGTGCGTCTGTCCATCCGTAATTACGATAACTCAAACATTAAAGGAGCTAGGATTCTGGAACTTTCAACAAATCGGATTTTTAAAAAAAACCGTCATCGCCATTGAAATTCAGCCAGTTTGCACAACGGGCTCGGGTAGCTGCCATATAACTTCTTGTTTTATATGAGCATTACTCTGTACTTATTAAAGCTGGGTATGTGAAATTTTGTCAAAAGTAGTTAAGTGTAATGGCCAAAGTTACTGAAAAATTTGGTTAGTCTACTACAGAGGGCTCGAGTAAGTGCCATACAACTCCTTCTTTTATATGAGCATTACACTATACCTAATAAAGCTGGGTGTTTGAAATTTTGCCAAAAGTAATTAATCGGATGATATTATAATGTTTATACTACGGTCATACGGATATCCCAGAGTTGACACAATCTACTCTACTACACACTTCCTCGTTTTTTTTCTTTTCTTTAGTGTCATAGTATTCATATTCTTGAATCATGTTACATGAGAGTGAAAAATTTTTGAGAGAATAAAAATAAGGGGTATACTATAAAATAGAAATAGTTACAATACATTTAAAACGTGCCAACGATTTTGATTGAATTTTAAAAAATATGCGAAAAAGTTTCATACAAATTTTTAACATGAAAATGTTTATCTATATATAATTCTTAATCAATGCTATAATGAATTAAAAATTAAATTTTTTTTTTTGTTGTTTTAAACAAAACTTATGATAATAAGTTATATACTTTTTTATATTTTTTTTTGTAATATTTATAGTAGCATAAGGGAAATAAATAACGGTTAGTGGGTATGCACGGGTATCTAAAAGTTGACAAGGGCAACTATAATCTTCCTCGTTTTAACATAAAATCATATTAAAATATAAACACATATCGTCGGCCCAATACTTAATTGTTACATAAAAAAAAAATTTTTTTCGAGAAAAACGCATTTAAAGGTAAATTTGGACGTGGTTCGTTATTTTACGTGATATTCCATTTTTTCTTTTTTTTTATTATAAGTCTGGTTATGATCTTTAATTATTGAAATTTTTATTTCAAATTGTTGAGCCATTTCTAATAAAATTAATTTTACAATTTCATTTTTGATTTTTTGATTTTTCTATGTAACAAAAATTTGTTCGAATAAAAATTAGTATTTTTCAATTGTTTTTATGTAACAACCTATGTAACACTACAAATTTTATTAAAATTGAATTTGGTAGCTTATGTAACATTATTTGAAGTAATCATTCATAGTATTTTAATTTCAATGAATTTAAATATTAATAAAATAATAAAATATTCAATATTTTTCTTCATAAAAACTTTTAATTCGTGATGAAAGTATGTAAATAGAAAAAATAAAATAGTAGTTACAAAAAAACTTAACAAAATTCAATAACATTGTAATAAAATAAATGAAAAAATCTCAAAAATAAATTATGACTTAAAAATTAAAAAATTAAATTTCAAATTAAAATAACATTAGACAATATAGAAAGTATTTATAAAATTTGTGAAATATTTTTTTTTATATTTTCTTTTTTAATATTTTTGTTCTTGGTTTTTTCCTTTTTAGTTTTCATCCTGCATCCTGTATTAATTTTATCTGGAGTCTGTGTTGCTATAGTAGTGGATTCATTAAATTTTAAATTTAAAGCCGATTCATAATATTCTACGTCAATGGGATCCATATATTTTAACATTGATTTTATATCAGATTTGGTATTTTCATAAATCGAAGGGGTATCCTTAACTGGTAAAATGTTTGGAAAGTGTTCAAACTGATCTACATTACACATTCTTGTTGCAAAGTTTTTTCTGTAATTATGGGTTGCAAGCTGTAAGGGTTCATCGCTAGTGTGTCTGTTTTTATAGTAAATTTTAAAAGCTGGTTCACTTTCATATTTAATATATCGAGCTTTAAAGAATGGCAATTTTATATTTAGGAACTTTGCAGCTGCGGCGTAATCATAAAAATCGCTTTTCTGCATTTGTAAAATTTCTAGTTTTACATTTGGGTATTGAACCTTTAAAAGTTGTCTTATCAATGATAATGGACTGTAAATAGTTAATCCTTTCAAATGTCTTTCAATCACGCTATGGACCGCATCTACTTCTTGAAGATTCGAGTGACCCACTTCAGAATATTTGTGTTCTATAACTTTTACTCCAAAATTATTTTTTAATAAATGAAGTAACATTGAAGAATTTATTTGATTTTTATTTTGAGGTACACAATTGTCAGACCATAAAATTATGTTTTTCACGCCGGGTATATCTTGTAGAATTTTGTTTAAAATTTTATTCAATGCACTAGCAATGTCATTGCCTCCTCTGCCTCTGAGGGATTGAGTCCAAAACGCACAATATGTTTTCTTATTTAAATTGCAGTGTCCTGTTAAATTAAAAACTGAATATTTTCTTTTATAATAAAAATTAGAAATTTCGGCTTTAGGTAATTGAAACACATTTTGCAACACAATTAAAGTATCAGGGCTGGTGTTTTTCCTATCCAAGTTTTTTTCTTCTCTTGCTGATATTTTCATGATCTTATGATTTTCTTTTTTTATTCTTTCAGGTGTTGTAATATTAGATTTTTGTTTAAACTCTGAACATATGTCACATAAATCTTTTTTGGGGTAATGAAAACTTATATTAAAATTTTCATTAAAAATTTTGGAATAAATTGCATGTTCAACTGGTGTGCCGAAATAAGTGTCTCTATATAAATTATACATTTTTGTAATATTTAAGTTGGAATCGAGATATGTTTTATTACTTTCTGCACGGCAATAGTGTGATTCTTTTCCCGGAAAACTTGCTATATGAGCTTTGACTTCTTCGACTTTGATATCCGGGGTTTGCTTCTTTATATGTTTTCCCCTCGCTGGTGACAAAATAATTCCTGTGGTTTTATCAACCTTTTTTTCAAAAAAATATTGTATTCGATTCAAAAAAATATTGAAAATTATATTCTCGTTTCTTTTTTTGTTTTTAGCACATTTTCAAAAAATTTTGTAAAAATGTGCCTATATAGTTTCACTCTGTCCGTCCGTCTGTCTGTCTGTCTGTCTGTCCGTATGTTTACAAAAACTTTTACATCGTTTGAAATAGAGAAAAGAAATTTTAACCACGAGTAGGTATTACAAAAAAAATAATTTCGTGGAAGAATTTTTTTCCGTAGCCCAACCTGTTACGGAACTGCAGCCCCCTAAAGTTGGAAAAAGCCCTATATTTAAATTGTTATAACAAGAGTTCTGCTGAATGTATTTTCAATCTGAAAACGGCAAACGATAGCTGGTTTTATAAACTTTATAAATTTTTAAAAGGCAAATGTTTAGGGTTGCCATACGGTACAAAAATTTAACATTACGCAAAGCTCAATTTTTACAAAATTTTTGGCCAGACATATCTTCTGAACGGTTTAAGCTAGGGTCTTGAAATTTTGGGAGGAGTTAGATCCTTAGAAATTAGTAGGAGTCGGTGAACAAAATTTTTTTGTCACGTCCCATGTTTTGCAGCTATAAGGTCCCGAAAATTGAAATTTTGCTATTTTTAAACACCTGTAACTTGAATGCCTGTCTAAATTTTTTTTTAGTGATATACAAAATTTAAAGGTCCAACATTATATTTTAACATATGTTAAAAGATTTTTTTAAATTTAAAAGGGGTTCTTTAAATTGAAGAAAGTGTCTCTCAGTTTTTACCATTTTTGCTTAAATAGTAAAATTCTAAGTAATATTTCAAATTTTGGTGGAATTCACAATTTAATTCTAAGAACCTAAAAAAGTTTGTGGGATGGGGAGTAGTGAGGATTATATCCTTGAGAAATTTAGCAACATTCCATATAGAGGGGCTAATATGGCTTGAAAATTAAAAACTTACTGTTTTTATAAGTAAGCACTAACTTAGTCACTGACTTATATATTTCCTAAATTAAACATTAATATTGAAGCTTCAACATTATATTCCGATAAAATACTTAGTATGAAACACTATATTATTTTGAAAATGTGCTTTTTTAAAAACCCTTGGTTTTTTTCATCACTTGTTTATTTATTCTCTTTGCTGGTATTTTCCGAATGTATTTGGCGTAAAATGAATTTTTTTTTTTGTCATCGAGGGTCCAAAACGCCTTATGTAATAACTCTCTTTGTTCTTGATTAATATAATTAGTACAATCATATAAACATGATGAGCATACTGATGATTTTTGAACATGCCTGGCCCTATTTTTTTTACCTGATTGTCCTTCATACTCTTCTCCTGATTGTCTTTTTTTGCTGGCTATTTTCCACTTCCAGTTTTCAACATTTTTTTTCCGTTTTCGTGTTAAAGGTGTTTTTATCAGTTCACTTTCCAATGAAGTGATATCATATGTATTTATATCGGGCGTAGGAACAATTGGTGAAATTAAATCATCGTTTATACCTGCAACAATTTCGCTAGTTGTTGGTGTTAAAACGTGCTTTACATTGTCTGTCTTATTAGTGTTTGCAAAACCGGATTTTTTTACAATTTTTTTAACTTTATTCAATTTATGGACATAATATTTTAGATTTTCGTTAGTGGTTATACTGCTTTCAGATTTAGATTGCTGTTCAGCTATAATATAATTAGGATCATTTTGAAAATCGTCGGAGTCAAAGTCAACATTACGATCCTTTTCTTCAGATTTTTCTGGTGATGATAGTCTGACATCTGCAATGATTCTCATAACTGTCGGTGATATTGCTTGTGCTGGTAAAGAATCTGCTTCCGCCAAACTATTAAAATTATTAAGAGAAATTTAAAAAAAAAACAATATTATAATTTATATTTTTATATTAATTACATTTTCTGATTATTTACATCAATGTTATTGCTTTCACTGATCAAATTTGAATGAGCTTTTTTGTGTTAAAATTTTTTATAATGTATACATATTACATAATATGTAACACACTATAAATATTGCAATTTGTTTCTATGTAACAAAATAAAGATAAATTTGTATGTATGTTACATTTAAGAAATATTGCGAACTTTTTCTATGTATATAACAAAATATTAAAAAAAATTGTATGTATGTCACATTTAAATAATTTCAAACTTTTTCATTGTATGTTACAAAATATTAAATTTGTATGTATGTTACATTTAAGAAATATTCAAAAAACTTTGTATGCAAGTAACAACACTTTGTATGTATGGTACATTTAAGAATTATTTTTGAGCTATTTGTGTAAGAAAAATTAAGAATCCCTGTTTGTATGTTACATTTAAGAATTACAAATATAGTAAAAATTCACATTATGTAACAAAGTCGGTACTCTGTATTTTCTAAACTATATCAGATAGAAGAAAACAGAAATGACAGATCGAAAGATCTCACTTTTTTGAGTATAGTAACCCAAAAAAACGCAAAATGAAAATTTGTTTGTATGTAACAAATAAGTATTGGGCCGACGATATGTAAATAAGCTTAAACATACATTTCAATTCACTTGATTTGATTAACACGTCTATTGTTCATACTGTATATTAAAAGCCTATATAGTTTCTAGCGTTACCATGTTGAAAGACTAATGTAATTTACCCTGATTTTTCAACATATAAGATTTTAAAA
Source organism: Dolichopus griseipennis (assembly GCA_963082915.1). Taxonomy (NCBI): domain Eukaryota; kingdom Metazoa; phylum Arthropoda; class Insecta; order Diptera; family Dolichopodidae; genus Dolichopus; species Dolichopus griseipennis. The sequence goes on from OY720441.1 coordinate 85,937,128, forward strand.
ACTTACATATTAAAACTTTAAAGAATTAGCTTTTCTAAAAGTTATGTAAGATTTGAAAATTATTTTATAAAAATATAAAATATTTAAAATATAACTTTTAATATATTATAATTTAATTATAATTCATATTATATAACTTATATTATATAAATTATAAATATATAATTTAAAATATAAAATATTAATACAAAAACAAAAATGATTTGTTAAAATTCTTAAAACTACTAATCTTCTATCTATATAATATAAAAATGAAAGTTTGTTTGTTTGTTTGTTTGTTTGTAGCGAATAGACTCCTAAACTGCCCAGCCGATTTTCATGAAAATTTGTGTATAGAGGTTTTTGGGTACGGAAAGAAATCGTGGCCCAAAAATTTTGCTGTAACGGACCGCCAAGTTGGGGCTGTGGTGCAATTATTTAAACTTCTTTGTTCTAAAATGAAAACGGTTTGACCGATTGACTTCAAATTTTGTATACGTGATGGTCTTTGAGAATTGAGTAGACACTATTAACAGTTTTGGAATTTGTTAACCCATGTCGGGCCGACGGTTGGTCAAAAAAAATTTTGAGTCCAAATTTTGTCCGATTTTACGAAATTCTGCTTTGGCTTAAAAGAAAGCCCCAAAAAAAATTTTGTTGAGTTCCATTAACCCATTGCGGCCCAACAGCTTTTTATAGGTTTTTTAAATACTTTACTCTAAATTCGAAACTGTTTGACCAATTGACTTCAAATTTTGTATACGTGATGCTCCTTGAGAATTGAGTTGACACTATTAAAATTTTTGGAATTTGTTAACCCATGTCGGGCCGACGGGTGGTCAAAAAAAATTTTGGTCCAAATTTTGTCCGATTTTACGAAATTCTGCTTTGGCTTAAAAGAAAGCCCCAAAAAAAATTTTGGTAAGTACCATTAACCCATTGCAGCCCAACAGCTTTTTATAGGTTTTTTCAATACTTTACTCTAAGTTCGAAACTGTTTGACCAATTAACTTCAAATTTTGTATACGTGATGGTCTTTGAGAATTGAGTAGACACTATTAACAGTTTTGGAATTTGTTAACCCATGTCGGGCCGACGGTTGGTCAAAAAAAATGTTGGGTCCAAATTTTGTCCGATTTTACGAAATTCTGCTTTGGCTTTCAAGAAAGCCCCAAAATAAATTTTGTTAAGTTTCATTAACCCATTGCGGCCCAACAGTTTTTTATAAAGTTTTTGGTTATTGTACTCTAAATTAGAAAAGATTTGACCGGTTGACCTCAAACTTTATATGTGTGAAGCAACTTGAAAATGGAATTAAGCCTGTTAACAGTCGGTCCTACGATTAGTCAAAAAAATTTTTTTGGAAGTAAATTACGTCAAATTTTGGAAAGTAGTTTGTACTGCTTAGAATAATCCTAGAAAAATCTTTTTAAAAAGATTGCTTTCATACATATTAAAATTTACATGTGTAAACCGTGTGTAATTTTTGTGTTAACTTTTTGCAGTATTATCAACTTCAATTTAACCATTAAGAGGCGCAGCAACGCGCACCGGGTATTAGCTAGTCAGTTATAAATTTATAAAGTATATTTTTAATTTTATTTTATGATGTAGAGCGTTTTGGTAAAATATTAATTTTTATTTTTAAAAAATCGAGTAGTTTCCTTTTAATTTAAACAAATTAGCTTAACTTAACATATACGCGAGTTACGAATACACCATAACACCATACATATAATTTCATAATATTAAATACCTTTATTTTCTATTTGTTTAATATCAAATTACATTCAACTTAACTTACCTTTATAAATTTTTAATTAGTATTTTTAACGTAATTATTTGTTAAATTAATGAATATCAAATTTCAATATGCGAATTAAAATATAATTAGTTTCTCACGATTTTGTAAGCTAGAATCAGCACTTTTAATTCAACCTGTGAATGCTGATTCAAGCAATTAATTAATATAAATACCTGTAACTTTGTTAACACAAATCAATTATTATCATAGCGGTCAAATAAATCAGTTTTAAAACTAAAATTAAATTGTTTTTTTTTCGAGATCCTTATAATCGATATTGTAATTGGCGCAGTCTGTAGGATACACCAAAGTATAAAATTTGATATTGCCCAAGACTACTCTGGCTTAAAGTTTAACTGAGTCTGGTTAAACGATATCAATACTTTGTGTATCAACACTTAATGGTGTGGATCTAGCAACACGGTACGATCAAAAATTATAAAAGTGTAAAATAAATAAAAATTTTTTTTTTGCGAATGTGAATTAAAACGAAAAACTATATTGTGAATTTTACAAAAGTATATTGTAAAATTAAAACAAAACAAAAAAAAAATATATATTGTGAACTTTATACAAGTAATATTGAAAAAACTATATTGTGAATTTTACGAAAGTATATTGTAAAATTAAAACAAAACAAAAAAAAATATATTGTGAACTTTATACAAGTAATATTGAAAAAACTATATTGTGAATTTTACAAAAGTATATTGTAAAATTAAAACAAAACAAAAAAATATTGTGAACTTTATACAAGAATATTAAAAAATTAATTTTGAACAATTTTTACAAAGGAACATTGTAAAAATTAATTAATATAACAAAATTAAAATATATAAATATACAATAATAACTATTAAAAGGTGTGCAAAATTTTAAACTGTGTGTGTGCAAAATTGTGTGAACTGAGCTGTGTATGCCGAAAAATTCAACCAAATCAAGGAGATAAAAATACAAATGATGCCAAAACTCTTGGATATTTTAATGTAAGTGACTTTTTATTGAATATCTCATTTTTTTAAGTTTTATAAATTTGCTTATACTTACTTATATATCCTATCCTAATAATAAAAATAAACTATGCCTAGATTTAACCTACTTAAAGGTAATGATAGACCGTACCCAAAATTAAGAAGAATATTTGATAGATCATTTGAAAATTTTCCGAATGGCTCCGAATCAGATAGTTCATTAAATTCTCTAAGAAGTTTTAATATAGAAAATCCAAATTTGACTAGCTTAAATAATAATTCATTCGGGACGCAATAAAGGACCTACCCAAATTCGATGGGAACCCTAGGTTATTGTACGAATTCATTACTAACGTTGAAGAAATTTTAACTTATACAAATGACGCTGATGGGTCACCATACTCAAAAATCTTGTTACGTGCCATACGAAATAAAATAATTGGACAAGCGAATGAAGTCTTAAATATTTATGGGACAGCGCTTGTATGGGAAGACATAAAAACTAATCTCGTGTTACATTACTCAGACAAAAGAACAGAAACTTCGCTTATTAAAGACTTATATAACATGAAACAAGGGAACAGAACTGTAGAAACTTACTACAGTGAAATAATCGAAATACAAGCGACTCTTCTTAATAATATTCTAATTCACGAAGATGACAGAAATGTTGTTAATTATAAGAAAGAACTTTATTCTGAAATGTGCTTAAACGTGTTCTTGACTGGACTAAAAGAACCTCTAGGTTCAATGATACGAGCTATGAGACCCGATAGTTTACCAAACGCACTGACTTATTGCATAAAAGAGCAAAACATTTTTTATATGAAATCAGACAATAATAGACCTATAAATAATTTAAATAGTAATAGACAGAATTTTAGAAACCGACAAAATTCAAACATAAACCCTAGAATAAACTTTAATAATTATTCCAATAGACAAATTAATCCCCAATCAAGACCACAAACAACAAACAATGGAAATTACAATTTTATTCCTGTTCAACAAAGACTTTCTCAATATAGACAATATCAACCCATGGACACAAAAGACGATCAAGGACAATTTAAATATAGAACCCTACAACAATCACAACCTTTTAATAGAGATAGCAACTTCCCAAATTTTAATAGAAATAACAATTATTTCAATGGACGAAATAATAATAATTTTAATAGAAATACTAATTTTCCGAATAACAATAATAACAATCAATCATATAAGCCTAATAACAATTTTAGTAATACCAATAGTTTCCCTAGATATTTTGCGGAAGAACTATTTAACGTGGAAACTGAAAGAAATAATAATTATTTTTATAACCACGACAAATATCGTAATAACATTGATTACGACAATAAAAATTAAAAACAACAATTGGACGAATATTATGACCAAAATAAGGAAGACCAAAATTTTCGGAGCTGTGCCTCCACGAACCAACAGGTTACATAGAAATAAATAAACATGGAACATCTCTTCCATATATACTAATAGATTCTCCTTTCGTTAGACCCCTCAGATTCTTAATCGATACAGGAGCATCTTGTTCCTTTATAAATCCAGAATTCGCTGAAACCCAACAAAAGTGCAAGCCAATTATAATTAAAACAATAATAAAAGAATATGAATTAAATAAAGAAACCCAAATTCCCGTATTTAAAGAATTTAAACAACCAGGATATTTCAAATTTTTAATATTTAAATTTCATGACTTTTAGGACTTGACATTTTAACCAAAACTAATTCAAAAATTGATTTTAATAATGACACCATAACCACTACAAATGCAACTCTACCACTACTTTACAAAATAAATAGAGCTTCAGGAAAATTCTGTATTCCTGCTAATAGTAAAGTTATTGTCAATCTGCCAATTGATGTACTTAAAGGAAATGTATATATTAAACCAACCAAAATAAACGAAAATCTATATGTTTCCGAGGGAATTTATGCTAGTAAAAATGGAACAAGTTCTCTAGAAATTTCCAACATATCAAATTCTGATCAATTATTGTATATAGAGCAACCACTTAAAGTTGAACCATATGACAAAAATGACTATGTAGAGTTAAATAACTTTAATTTAATACCCAAAACTTCACAAATTAATACAGACATAGTAAAATTAATACGATCCGACCACCTCAATTCCGAAGAAAAAGAAAACCTATTTAAAACTTGCCGAAAATATGCGAAATCTTCTTTCAACCTGATCAAAAACTTTCATTTAGTAATCAAATTAAGCACAGTATTCCAACGACGGACGAAATTCCAATTTATACTAAATCATATAGATACCCATATATCCATAAACAGGAAATCCAAAAACAAATAAATGAGATGCTTTATTAAAAAAATCATAAGACCTAGTTATTCTCCATGGAGCTCCCCAGTCTGGATAGTTCCAAAGAAGAAAGATGCTTCTGGAAAAATTAAATGGAGAATGGTAATCGATTATAGAAAGATAAATGAAAAAACAATATCGGACCGTTACCCAATACCCAATATTACCGAAATTTTAGACAAACTAGGACGATGCCTTTACTTTACAACATTAGATTTAGCAAGTGGATTCCACCAAATAGAAATGGATCCCAAAGATATAGCAAAAACTGCCTTTACTGTAGAACAAGGACACTACGAATTCTTAAGGATGCCGTTTGGTCTAAAAAACGCGCCATCCACATTTCAAAGAGTAATGGATAACATTTTAAGAGATTTAATAGGAAATATTTGTTTGGTATATTTGGACGACATTATTATTTATTCAACTTCTTTACAAGAACATACGTAAAATTTAGAAAAAGTTTTTAGTAGACTACGTGAGGCGAACTTAAAAATACAACTGGATAAATCTGAATTTCTTCATAAAGAAATTTCCTTTTTAGGACACATTGTATCAGCAGAAGGAATAAAACCCAATACAGATAAAATAAAAGCAATAAAGAACTTTCCTATTCCAAAAACTCAAAAGGAAATAAAAGGATTTTTAGGACTGTTAGGATACTATCGTAAATTTATTAAAGTTTTTGCGAAACTTATAAAACCGCTAACTATTTGTTTGAAAAAAGGAAAAACCATAACCTCAGATAAAAATTATACTGACACCTTTGAGATGTGTAAACAAATTTTAATGAATGACCCAATATTACAATACCCCGACTTTTCAAACCCTTTTAATTTAACTACAGATGCTAGTAATTTCGCCATAGGTGCCGTTTTATCTCAAGGTCCTATCGGCAGTGACAAACCTATTTACTACGCCAGCAGAACTTTGAGTGATAGCGAACTCAACTATTCTACAATAGAAAAGGAACTTTTAGCAATTGTTTGGGCAACCAAATACTTCCGCCCGTACTTGTTTGGTAGACGTTTCAAAATTATTACCGACCACAAACCTTTGACATGGATTATGAACCTTATAGAACCCAATGCAAAATTAATTAGATGGAAATTAAAGTTGGGAGAATACGATTACGAAATAATCCATAAAAGCGGAAAATATAATACTAACGCTGATGCACTTAGCAGAATAAAAATCGAAGATGTTAATCATATAGATTTAGAAAACTCAAACACTATTCCTACCTCAGAAAAACCACTAAATGATTTTAATATCCAAATTAAATCTGACAAGAGACCAGCTACTTATGTGGAAACATTATTTAAAAATAAACAACGTAGAAAAATTCGAATGCACGAATTTTTTGAACCTGAAATAACGGACATTTTTAAAAAATTTTTTCCTCCAAATAAAATAACTGCCATTTTTACTGATGACGAAACTTTTAATACTATTCAAAATACCTATTCAAAATATTTCTCACAAAATAAAGCTTTTAAAATTATTAGATGTAAAGAAATTCTTATAGACATCACAGACAAAGACGAACAAGAAAGAATCATAAAAGAATACCACATCAAAAATAACCATTGTGGCATTGATGAAACATTACTTCATCTTAAACGTACATACTCCATACCTAAAAACTGAAATAAAAAAATTTATTAATAACTGCGAATCTTGTCAAACCTTAAAATATGACAGGAATCCACCCAAATTAAAATATGAAAAACCAGAAATTCCTTCAAAACCGTTAGAAATAATACATATGGATATTTATACCATAAATCATAATCAAGTTCTTACCATAATCGACAAATTTTAAAAATTTGCTGCTGCTTTCACTATTAATTCAAGAAATAACTTAACTATAGTAAAAAATGTAAAACATTTCATTAGTCTCTACGGAATTCCTTCTAAAATAATCTGTGATCAAGGAAATGAGTTTAATTCAAATATATTTAAAGATTTTTGCAAGCAATATGATATTAAACTACACTTCACGTGTTACCAACAAACAAGCAGTAATTCACCAGTAGAAAGACTGCATTCAACACTCACTGAAATCTATAGATTAATAACCTAAAAGTTTAAAGAAAATAAAATTGAAACAGACCATGAGAATATCCTACTTGAAACCTTAATTACTTATAACAATGCTATACACTCTAGTACTAAACTAACGCCTTACGAACTATTTCATGGTAGAACTTTTAAATTCTTTAGAGATAATAACTTTAATAATGAACATGAATATCTAAGAGAACTTAATAAATTTCAAAACATTTTATATCCTTCGATTAGAGAAGAAATGGTTAGATCCACTAATAAAAATATAGATAAACTAAATCAAAATAGAGAAGAACCTATAAATTTAGAAGAAAATGAAATAATATTTAGAAAGGAATATAAAAGAAATAAATTGAGTCCTAAATTTTCAAAACTTAAAGTAAAAAGAAACCGAAAAACAACTGTTTTAACTAATAAAAATATAAAATTGCATAAATGTAGAATTAAAAGAAAACGATTATTTCAGACTAATAACAATGGGACAAATAATACAGATTCAAGACCTGACGAACAGGCAAGGATTGATACCATTACAACTGGGACCAGCGAGAACAATATTAGGATATAATAACTTAATACATATAATTGAACTTGACACATACAAAGAAAATATAATAAAAATAAACGAATCCATAAACATAATATCGCATAATAAAAATCTTGAAAATTCTGTTAATATAACAAAAATGAAACTTTTAGAACTAAACAATAAATTGAATTCCTTAATACCTAAATATAGACCCAAAAGAGGACTTTTTAACGGACTAGGTACCACTATAAAAATCTTGACCGGAAATATGGACGCATACGACGCCGAACAAATTACTAACCAAATTGATGTTTTAAGATCAAATCAAACTGAAATAAAAAATGAACTTAACAGTCAAACAGCTCTTAATATTCAAATGCTAAATAGATTTAAAAAAATTGTTAAACATATTAACACAGAACAAGAGAGTATAATGAATTATTTGAAACTATTTCAAGACGAAACACAAAACTCTATACGTAGAGATTTACAATTAATTACTTATTTGCAATATTTAAATCAAATTAATTATAATATAGATCTTTTAACCAATCATATAACGAATATCGCAGAATCAATAGTTTATGCTAAACTAAATTTAATACCAAAACAAATTTTAAACACGGAAGAAATAAATGAAATATATAATAACTTTCAAGGGTCTATCAATATTACATCTGAAGAAAATATATATGAACTTCTTAACCTTCAGGCATATTATAATCATTCTAACATTATCTTTAATATAAAAATTCCTATTTTTTCAAATGAAATTTACTCCTTATTTCATTTAATTCCTATCCCCATTAACAAAACTAACGAAATTAAAATTCTACCTTATGCTATTTTAAATAAAAATGAGATTCAATATTTAAATTCCGAATGTCCAAGAGTAGAAGGTACATATTTTTGTAAGTATTCAATCTCCAAAGAAGAAACAGATAAATCAACATGTTTGGGACAAATTATAAAAAATAAACCAGCACATTGCACAATTCAAGAAACAACAGAAACAACTTCAATTTCACAACCAGAACCAAACTTCATTTTGCTAATCAACTTTCCGCAAACTTCAGTTACATCCAATTGCAACAATAGAACTCAACAAATTAAAGGCACTATTCTCATCCAATATAAAAACTGCAAAATCGAAATCAATAACATCACTTATGCTGATAATCCAAAAATTTACTACGACGATATTTACATCCACCCAACAATCTTCAATGAGATTCACCCAAAACCGTCAAATCAATCACTTCACTTGCCAAAACTAAAATTACACGATTTTAAATATGTACAAAATCAACTGGAACTTAAAACCAACTGCACATTTTTCATACTCGCAATACTAACAGCTAGTATCACCATTTTGGCAATATTTATATTAAGAAAATACAACACATATAGTATACCAATCAACATTACTGCAGCTCCAACCTCAAAAACTTCCACACCAAAGTTCCTGTGGTCATCGCTTCATTCTAAGGGGGGAGGAGTTACGAATACACCATAACACCATACATATAATTTCATAATATTAAATACCTTTATTTTCTATTTGTTTAATATCAAATTACATTCAACTTAACTTACCTTTATAAATTTTTAATTAATATTTTTAACGTAATTACATATTTGTTAAATTAATGAATATCAAATTTCAATATGCGAATTAAAATATAATTAGTTTCTCACGATTTTGTAAGCTAGAATCAGCACTTTTAATTCAACCTGTGAATGCTGATTCAAGCAATTAATTAATATAAATACCTGTAACTTTGTTAACACAAATCAATTATTATCATAGCGGTCAAATAAATCAGTTTAAAAACTAAAATTAAATTGTTTTTTTTCGAGATCCTTATAATCGATATTGTAATCGCGTATTTCGTTATAATTTCTGATTTCGTCTGCTACTTGCAGATTTCTTCAGTGTTTCTACTCGAATGACTAGTCAGTTGTACTAATCAGTTTTAAATTTTAAAAAAATTATGATTCAAATTAGTTTTTTTAAATGTTGAAGTTTTAAAACTTAAATATGAAAGTTTTTAAAACTCAAATTAAAAAAAAAATTAATTTTTTAATTATGCAAATGATATAGCAATATTGTATTCATTTACACATCTTCATTAAAAAAAAAAAAAAATTAACTCAAATATTGTACGAGGATATTAATAGTTTGATACTTGGTTAAATGGTTTGATACAGTCGGCAAATTCAAAATTCTATATTAGGTATAAGAAATTATAACTAATAAATAAGTTTCATTTGAAAAAAGTAATAAAAAATAAAAAAAACAGAGGTTATTTTTAAAATTTTTCTATATTAGCTTGTATTTTATCATTAAAGTTTAATAATCATATTATTTTTATATTTGATACATACTCCACATATTTGTTGATACCTAGAAAAACTATAAAGGCAAACTATATGAACAGTGCAAGAAAGCATTAGTGAGAAAGAGATAACATATGAGGCAATGGTTTTAAGAAAAAATTAAAAGAATTTTTATTGACATTTTTTGTTCTACTTGCTTTATCTATATATGGATAATTTTTGGTTTACATTTGATAGATCCTTCAACGATCGATGGAGGTAGTGTGTCTTTGATATTGAAATATAGAATTGTATTATAAAAGAGTTTGTTAGGTTTGCGGCTTTGGTTTGAATTGAAATGTGTGTGGTCCATTGGTAATAGAACGTATCATTTTGGATTCAGACTATCTACGATATGAAATGAATGATACAAAAAGGGACAAAAAAAACAAAGAAACACGAATACATTGAAACGAATATAAAACAAGGTACAACGTAAAGTTAAAATTTTTAGAGGTGGTGGTGGGCAATGGCTGTTGTGGTGGCAAGTTTTTTAAAAAATTGAAATAAAGTTAGGAGATTTCTTTTTATTTAATAAAAAAAAAAATAAATTATGGTTTAGGAAAAAAATTTTAATAACTAAAATGACGTAAAGGAATTTCTTTCAATTTTTATACCCGTATGACTATATAGTCAAAGGGTATAATAAATTTGCCATTACGTTTGTGACGCAGAGAAGGAGGGGGGTAGATATAGATTCAAGTGTATGGATCGGATCAAAATCGAAAAATAAATTGATTTAGCTATGTATGTCCGTCCGTCCATCTGCACGATAACTCACAAACTAAAGTAGCTAATCTTGAAATTTTCGCAAATTCTTTTTTTTGCAATAGCCGTCATCGCTATTTAAATCCAGCCATTTTGGTCCATGGGTTCGGGTAGCTGCCATACAACTTCTTTTTTTATATGAGTATTACTCTGTACCTATTATAGCTGCGTGTCTGAAATTTTGTCAAGACTAGCTTAGTTTTATGGCCAAAGTTTCTGCAAAATTTGGTTGGTCTACTGCAGTGGGTTCGAGTTGCTGGCATAAAACTTCTTATTTTATATTAGCATTACACTTCACCTAATGAAGCTGGGTGTCTGAAATTTTGCCACAAATATTTTAGTGTAATGGCCAAAGTTACAGCAAAAATTTGTTGGTCTACTGAAGAGGGTTCGAGTAGTTGCGATACAACTCCTTCTTTTATATGAGTATTCTACTACACTTAATAAAGCTGTATCTTTGAAATTTTAAAAGTAATTAACCGGATGGTATAATGTATATGTTACGGGCATACGGGTAGCCCAGAGTTAACACAGTCTACTCTACTACACTTTTCCTCGTTTTTTCTTATCAGCATTAATTGCTATACAATTTTGAACAACTAAAATGATGTCAGAGGATTTCTGTGGTTAATATAAAAAAAAACAAGTAAAGGAACAGTCAGTCAATACCCTACACCTATTTGGTTAAAATTTAATGGGAAGTCCATAAGTCATTTTATTTAAAACCACAAAAGCTGTTATTAGTTTGATCGTCAGACATAGCTAACCAAATTAACTTTATAATACTAAAAACATTTTCTAATTACTTTATCTATTCAAAAATATTACAAGTTCTTACTAATTTATCTATTTGAAAATATTAAAAAACAAAAAAACTTGAATTAAATGAAAATATATTTATTTCAATTCAATTACAAAAGTGAAAAATTTTGAATTATTAAATTTTGTGATAAAAAGCTAATATATATAATAATTAAAATTTTTCAAAATAGCAATTATTTTAAATTGCTAGTTTATGTACCTATCGAAAAGCTTATAAACGCAAAATATGCAATAAATGTATTTCTAAAATATAATTACAAATTTAGAACTTTTCATATAATTCATTTAAATATAACAATAAATTTTACATAAATGCAGCAAGTACCTTGAATATAGCTTAAGTGTTGTACACAATGTCTTAATTATATATCACCTATATTAATAATTCAACAAAATTTATGATATAATAAAAAATAAAAAAAAAAAGGATTTTATATAATATAAAAGTGTTAAATAAAAACGAAAATAGGAAAGAACGTATCAAAATGTATCAAATTTTAGGTTTCTATCTCCATGAATTTCAAAGATGAGCTTTTTAATTTTGGGATTTCTTAGGATCCACCTGAACCACCACTACAATTAAGTCTAAATTTCGGGGCCACATAGGAAATAGGAAATATATTCTTTGGCTTCGAAATTATACTCTTTTGACCTCAGATCGATCAAAAGCTTTTAGAATCCGAACTCATTGTCCGAACTCGACCAGAACCAATTCCCATGGTACTTTCATTAGAGTTTAAATTTCATCAAAATAGCGGCATTATTTTTTGAGTTATAATGCTTTCAAGATATATGTTCGTTAGCCCTTAAATTTTTCAAAAGTGTTTTGGGGTTCTGGACCATGGTACGATTTCGCCCATATGCAGTCCCCGTCATACTTTCAATACTGGTTAACTCTTGTACACAGTTGGAAAGTTCTATCTTAATTTTAAGTTACTATTTTTATTAATTTCGATGACAAGCTTTTAAACCTTGGGGGGTCTAAGAGGGGTACTAAACCACCACCCCGACCAACTACTCCAATTGATCCCAAATTTCAAGAAAACTAAGGAAATAAAAAGAGACATCCTGATACCAAATTCGGAGATTCTATCTTCATTGGTTTCGGAATTATGCTCGTTTGGCGTAAATTCGATCAAAAAGTTCTAAGTTACGAACCCATTGTCCAATCCTCACCGTACGCAATCGCCGCCGTAGTTTCATTACCAATACCTTACAGCACAAGTTTCATAAAGATAGTGTCATTAGTTGTTGAGTGATCATGATTTCCTATATATGTTCGTTAGCCCTTAAACAGATTAAAAGGTTCAGAATCCGAACCAATCGGATGATTTCGCCCATATGCAGTCCGCGGTGTTTTTTAAATACTAGTTAACCCTTGTGCACAATTGTAACCTTCTATCTTAATTTTAAGTTACTACTTTTAGTAATTTCGATTACAAGCTTTTAAACCTTTTGAGGCCTAAGAGAGGTACTGAACCAGCACTCCAATTGATCCCAAATTAGGGGGACACGTAAGAAATATTAAAGAACACCCTTGTGCCAAATTTGAAGCTTCTACATTTTTTCAAGTTGCTATCTTTATTAATTTTAAAGATATGTTTTAAGGTCTTCGGAAATGTGTGGCTGGTTCCGAACCCACTACTCCAATGGGGCCCAGATTTCAAGGATACTAAGGAAATAGGAAAGGATACCGTGATAAGAATAAAATTAAAAAAAAATATTTGCAATAAAATTTTTAAAATTAAAATCGGATAAAACCTTTAATTTGTGTGTAAAATTTGATTGAAAAGTTTTAAATCTGTCATTTTGTAATTGCATTTTATAAATACATTTATTTCATGTTCTTTTGTTTTTTAATATTTTTTAACATTTTTAAATTAGTAGGAATTTTTAATATTTTTGACTAGATAAATTAATTAGAAAATGTTTTTAGTATTATAAAATTTATTTCATTAACTAAGTCTTACGATCAAACTAATAAAAGCTTCTATGGTTTTAAAATAACTTTTGGACTTCTAATTAAATTTCAATCAATTAGTTGGACGGTACTTCTAAGTCAAATGCACCGACAAACTATTTCTTTACTTGTTTTTGGTTTATATATTTTTTTCTTTTTATGCAATTTCTTAAATATTTGGATATTCTTCGCTATTTTTCATCTTTTAACTTTCCAAATAAATTTTATTTTTACAAAAGACAATTAAAATTGTTAATAAAAGATTACAAACCATACATTATAGCATTACAAGAAATACGAACAGGGCAAAATTAAATATACCCAAAATTTTTAAACTATAATTGCTATTTTAATTCAAGTTTAGAAAATGTAGCGTCTGGAGGGATAGGTTTTCTAATTAATAGAGGTTTAAACTACCAAAAATTAGATCTAAACACAAATATACAAGTAAGTGCTGTCAAAGTAAACATTCCAAATCATTCTAAGCTTATAACCATTGCAAATATTTATTTAGTTTAGAGCATAATATTTATATGTTAGAATCAAGTGTCTGAAATTAAATGTAACTGTTCAGATACAAATGTTTAAATACAAACTGAATTAAATGTCACTGGTTAGATACAAATATTTAAATAAAAAACTGGATTAAATATTACTGTTTAAATAAAAATGTTTATTTTATTATATTTCTCGCTTAATTCTAACTTATTTTATTATAACTTCGTCCGATCTCTCCAACGTTTAAAAGAAGAATCAATACTATTAATGAATTGGATCCAACTTGGCAGTTGTCAAATTAAATATTGTATTTAATAATTTTATATAAAAAATTTAATTACAACTAAACAGTATAAAATAAAATAAAATAAAAAAAATCTTTTTTTTAATATATACTTTTATTAAAGTAGTACTAGCCCCCTAAAATGCTGAAAATAAAAAATTGAAGGTAGATCTTGGGAATTTGTTACTGTGTTAATATAAAAGTCAATTGCTGGTATAAGAAACAGTTCTTTTAATGTTTCAAAACTTTTAAGCTTAAAATGTTGAAAATTTTCATTAACCAAAAATTGATGGCAGATCTTTTGCATTTAAAAGTGTTTTAATATAAAAGTAAATTGCTGAAATGGTGACAGTTCTTCTTTCAGATAGTCTTAATGCAGCAATTTACTTTTATACTAAAAAACTTTTAAATGCAAAAGATTTACCATAAATTTTTGGTTAATGAAAATTTTCAACATTTTAAGCTTAAAAGTTTTGAAACATTAAAAAAACTGTTTCTTATACCAGCAATTTACTTTTATATTAAAACAGTAACAAATTCCCAAGATATACCTTAAATTTTTTATTTTCTGCATTTTAGGGGGTACTAGTACTATTTTAATAAATATTGAAAAAAAGATTTTTTTATTTTATTTTATTTTTAATATAGGATCATATCACAATATATGTTAACGCGTAAGAAAGAAAATAAAAATATATTTTAAAACATTGTTTTATTACAGGGTGACATAACTTCCCCGACCTTTGAAGGACTTCTCCGACGAAGTTATCTAAATTGTTTTGTTTTTACAACAATTTTTGAATTTTACAATTTGAATTAATAGTACAGTTACAAAGTATTACTGTTATTATTTTAGTTACATAATTTACAATATTTCCAAATGTATTAGCATACAGGATTTCTTGAATTTGTTCTCTGTTATTTTTAAAGGTTTTTACATATAATTCTTCGAAATTTGACAATTCATTATTATTGACATTTCTTTTTATAATTACATATAAAGTTGGTAAATTTATATGGTCTTTTACTTCGATTTCAAAATTTTTATATGTTAGGTTATTATTTCCAATTTGACATTTTTCAAATCTTATTTAAATAGTTCCTTCAATGAAGGTTTCAAAGTTATTACAATTACGAAAAATTTGTGTTCTTTTAATATTTTTTGTAATTATAAGAGCAGTTTTAATTTCTGTAATAGATTGTTCGAAAAAATTTTTAAAAATACAATTAGCTTCCTTATTTTTAAATGTTATATATTGTACAGTTATCAATTACTAGTATCGCCCTGTACTCAAAATTCGAGGTTTTTGTGCTTTTAAATTTACATATTGGTTTTTTATTCTATTTACAAAAGAAAAAATTTTGATAGAATGAATTGGGGCAAAGTTTATTCTTTTGTTTTTTTTTTAAATCGGCAAATTTTAGGTTTTGTTTTTATTTTCAAGTCCTTAGTCGGATCCTGCATGTATCTCAAAGTTAACAAGAGCAACCAGAATCTTTCTCGGTTTTTTTCATTCCACATAAGTTTAAAATAAATTTCTTATATATTGGTCCTTTCTTTTTATACCCGTGCTCCTCCGTTTGTAACGAATCGATCTAGACGAGCTAGATTAAATGTCAAGGGTACGTATTAGATCAGCATCGGAAAGTAAATCGATCTAGATGTGTGTGTCCGTCCGTCCGTGTGTCAGCACGATAACTCAAAAACTAAAAGGGCTAGAGTTTTAAAATTTACACAAAGTAACTTTTAGACAATTTCTTGGTTCCCTATTGTTTTTGGTTAAAATCGGACCAAGGCTTCGGGGAACTGCCATACAACTTTTTTGCACCAATATAAATTTCTTCAAAACTAATTATACTACGAGGATGAAAATTACACACGGTTAGGTTTATAATGAATCAATCTCTTATATCAAGTTTCAAAATGTTACGGCTCCATTTTCGGGGGGCTGCCATACAACTTCTTTGCACTAATATGAATTTCTTCAAAACTAATTATACTAGGAGAATGCAAATTACGCACCGTTATTTATATAATGAATCGAGCACTTATATGAAGTTTCAAAATGTTACGGCCTTATTTATATATTTCATAAGATGAATAATTTTTTTTCCCGCATGAATATATTATGTCACATATTTATTTATATAATGTCATATGTGACTAAATATGTATTTATACTACATACTAAACATATGTGTCATACAGTAATAAAGAATACTCGAGAGAATATCAATGATAGAGAATTTTTATCACATTTTCAAAAAATTTTGTAAAAGTATGCCTATATAGGTTGACTCTGTCCGTCCATCCGAATGTTTACAAAAACTTTTACACAGTTTAAAATATTTCATAAAAATTTTAACAACGTGTAGGTATTGCAAAAAAAAATATTTCGTAGAAGAACTTTCTCTGTAGCCCTACCCGTTACGGAACTAAAGTCCTCCGAAGTTGGAAAAAACCCTATATTAAATTGTTATAACAAGAGTTGTGTTAGGTATTTTTTCAATTTGAAAAAGGCAAAAGAACGCTGATTTTACAAACATTACAAATTTTTATGAGACAAATAATTAGGGTTGCCATACGGTAATAAAATTAACCATCATGCAAAATTAAATTTTTTCAAAATTTTTGGCCACACATATCTTCTAAATGGTTTAAGCTAGGGTTTTGAAATTTCGGTAGGAGTTCGATCCTCAGAAATTGGTATGAGTCGGTTAGCAAAATTTTTTTGTCAAAGCCCCTGTTTAGCAGCTATAAAGGCTCGAAAATTGAAATTTTGCTATTTTTAAACACCTGCAACTTGAATGCCTGTCCAAATTGTTTTTTAGTGTTATACAAAATTCAAAGCCCTATATTTATTTATTTTTTTTTTTTTTTTTTTATTCATTTATTTAGTAAAATATACTATTTTATAAAAAATATTCATATATAAGTATGTGCATAACAAATATCTAGTACAAAATATAAAATATATTAAGTATATAATTGAACTTATGTAAAAATTGAAAATATTAAAAGTAGAAGCAAAATAAAATTCTTATTACTAATTAAATTTAAATTTTACATATTGCAACAAATAATTTTTATATTTATAAAATTTTTTTTCAAATTTAATTTCATCGGGTAGTTCATTAAATAACTTCAAACCTGCATACATTAATGTGTTTTTGGAACTTTCATTTCAGAAAAGTTTAGACGAAAATTGAAAATATTTTTTAAAAAATAGTTTTGTACATCTCCGACATAAGTTAAATAATCTATTACTTAAATAACTAGGTGTTAAATTATTTTTAATTTTAAAAACAAACAATAAAACATTAAATTTTAACCTTTGATTAACTGTGAGCCATTTTAACATATTAAGCATAACTAAAATCAGAGTATATCTGTTACATTTTAAAATTATTCTCATTCCTCGATTTGATAATTTTTGCAATCTATCCAAACTTACATTAGGTAAAAAGGCTATGGTTGTAGAACAAAATTCAAAATGCGGTTTGATCATTGTGTTAAAAATCCTAATTGCACTAATTATTGATAATTGTTTTCTGATTTTAGAAAAAAAGTACCTATAATTTTTTTGAAATTTTTTGACAGATGTAACTAACATGACTTTTAAAGTTAAGTTTATTATCAATTAGTAATCCTAAATATTTTATTTCATTAACTACCTCAATATTTATATAATCAAAACTCAAGTTAGTATTTAAATCGCCATTTATTACCACTGCTTTTGTTTTTTCAGTGTTTAGATTCTTCAATGTATAAAAGGGCGTCATCAGCAAACAGGACGATTTTGATATGTTCGACTACTTTTACAATGTTATTAATATATATTAAGAACAGTAAAACGCCTAAGATAGTTCCTTGAGGAACACCTAGATTAACTTCAATATCATCTGAAAAATGCCGTTTACTTTAGTTTTTTGCGATATCTTTGTTAAATAAGATTTAAACCAATTCTCCTCAGTATTGCAAATTAATCGTGAGATTTTACTTTTTAAACTGAATAGTTATGGTATTCAGTTTAAAAAGTAAGATCTCACGATTAATGGTTTCAAATGCTCTACGTAAATCAAGAAACACAGCTAAAATTACTTTCCGTTCACTAAATGCCAATTTCCAATTATCAATAACTAGGTTAAGTAATGATTCACAGCTGTGTTTTTTCCAAAATCCTGATTGATGTTCATAAATTTAATTTTGTTTATCTAAATAGGCTTCCAATTGATAATAAACTACTTTTTCTAGCACTTTAGCCTCAGTAGTGATCATGTTAACTGGACGAAACTCTGTACATTTATTTGGGTTTTTAATTTTTTCAATTGGCACAACAAATGCTTTTTTTCATATGTCAGGATAGATGCCGGAACTTAAAGATTTGTTGAAAAGTTCCACCAAATTATTTCCAATAAGATCCACACATTCTAATAATATTTTTGGACACACTAAATTAACATCTTTTTTATTGTTCATATATTTAAGACTATCCTTAAGATCATTTATGTTAATTAAGTTAAATTTAAATGAATGTTGACAAGTATTTATGACATTTACATAAGGAATATTCTTAATACTAACATTTACCTCCTCAATGCTTGACATTAAGTATCTATTAAATTTGTTCGCAATATCCAAGCTTTCTGTAATTTTATTATTTCCAAACATAATTTCTTTAATTTAAACAATTTTTCTTCAGAATGTAGTTTTTAATTACACACCACATAGTTTTCTGATCACACTTTATTAATCAAGTAGTTATTTTTTGCAGATTCTAGAGATGCTTTATATTTATTCCTCAATACCCTATATTTACTCCACTCATATTCACTGTTAGACCATACAGCAGTCATATACTAAGAAATTTTGTCATCTTTTTGAATTTGCAATTTTTTAGAGAACCAGTTATTACTATTCTCTCGAATACGCTTAGTTACTATAAATGAGGAAACAACCTCTTTTAAATAATTACTAAAAATGTTAGCTTTTAAGTTAATTTCTCCAAAATATGTTGTTAATAACTGACTTTTATTAATACGGCTTCTCAAACTCTATTTTGAATATCTAAGGAACTAAATACTCTGAAATGCATAAATTGTCGTAATTGTTTTTGTTTGAATATTTATTTTAATACTTTCATGATCACTGATTTTATATTCATGCACAGTTCTAGCTTTAATGATATTTTTATTATTAGTAATAACGTAATCTATAAGTGTTCTGCTATGTTTTGTTATACGAGTTGCTTCATTCATAATTTGTTTAAATGCTGAATCATTCAAATCAATCAGAATTTGCTGAACTCTTAATTTAAAATTAGAGTTGTCTAGCCAATTGATATTAAAGTCTCCCGCTAATCTCACTTAGTTCATCAACCAAATCATTGAGATCTTCACAGAAATCAGCCGAGGCGTATGATGAATTAAGGGATTTATATAGAGCTGCTAAGTACAAAACATTCGAGTTATTATAAACTTTAACCAAATATAAATTTTACTATAAATTCATTTGATTGTTAACCTTTCTTAAAATTTCATATTTCCAAGATTTTTTAATGTAAAATAACACACCACCCGTATGTCGCGACATTGAATCCATTCTGATTAAATTGTAATTATTTATATATATCAAATTATCATCAACAAATTCAAACTTTTCTTTAAAAATCAAATTTTCTATTTCATTGAAATTATTTATGGCACCCTGTACATTTAAATATAAGCAACTTATTTCTCCTACATCTTTTTTACTTTCAATAATTGCTATAACATTTTTCTCTTTTCAGTTTCTATTTTTTTCTTATAAACAACTTGTAATGTATTAAAAGCACTGTGATTAATTCCGAGGTTAAGTTTATATTTAATATTCATACTAATGCAATTACAACACTTCTTTTCATTACTCCTACATTTATGATTAATCTTCTCATATTTTTCAGAACAATTACCACAAATTTTATGTTCAGCAGTCCATTTCAAACTGTTATGACCAAATCCTAAGCATTTAAAGCATCTTCTAATAAAAACACCATCTACAACTTTGCACAAGTCCCAACCTATTTTAACTTTCCCAACATCCATTATTTTATTATAAGTTTCTAAATCTAACTCCAGCACTGCAGAAAATGTGTTGAAATTATTTTTTTTATTTTTATTCTTAAATAAAATTTTGAGTATCAATTCACTATTTTCTAATATTTGATTTTGCATTTTTAATTTATGTAACAAATCCCTCTCTTCTAAATCTTCTGATATACCAATAATTTTAATTCTTGGTTTATAGCACATTTTCAAAAAATTTTGTTAAAATTGTGCCTATATAGTTTCACTCTGTCCGTCCGTCTGTCCGTCTGTCTGTCCGCATGTTTACAAAACTTTTACATCGTTTGAAATAGAGAAAATAAATTTTAACCACGAGTAGGTATTACAAAAAAAATAATTTCGTAGAAGAATTTTTTTCTGTAGCCCACCCGTCAGGGAACTGCAGCCCCCCAAAGTTGGGAAAAGCCTTATATTTAAATTGTTATATCAAGAGTTCTATTAGGTATATTTTCAATCTGAAAACGGCAAAAGATAGCTGGTTTTATAAACTTCAGAAATTTCTAAAATAAATGTTTAGGGTTGCCATACGGTACTGAAATTTACCATTATGCAAAACTCAATTCAACGGGCCAAGCTAGGGTTTTGAAATTTTGGGAGTAGTTAGATCCTCTGAAATAAGTAGAAGTCGGTTAACAATTTTTTTTTGTCACGTCCCCTGTTTTGCAGCTATGAGGGCCCGAAAATTGAAATTTTGCTATTTTTAAACACCTGTAACTTGAATACCTGTTAAAATTTTTCTTTTGTGATTTACAAAATTGAAAGCTCTTTAATTATATTTCAACATGTGTCAAAGGTTTTTCTTAATTTTGAAGGGTGACTAAGCTACAGTCCCCGCAAATTACAAAAAAGCCGTATATTTAAATTGGTATAATAAGAGTTCTGTTAGCTATATTTTCAATCTAAAAAAAGCAAAAGGGAGCTGCTTTCTTAGGCCTTACAAAAATACATCACTAAAATGTACAGGGTTGCCATAAGGTACTAAAATTTACCATTATGCAAAACTCAATTTTTGCAAAATTTTTGGCCCCACATATCTTCTAAACGGTTTAAGCTTGGGTCTATTAATTTTAGGAAAAGTTAGATCTTTAGAAATTAGTAAGAGTCGGTTAATAAAATTTTTTTGTCACGTCCCCTATTTAGCAGCTATAAAGGCTAGAAAATTGAAATTTTGCTATTTTTAAACACTTGTAACTTGAGTACCTGTTCAAAGTTTTTTTTGTTAATATACAAAATTTGAAGGTCCAACATTATACTTTAACATACGTTAAAAGATTTTCTTAAATTTAAAAGCGATTCTTTAAATTAAAGAAAGTGTATCTCAGTTTTAACCATTTTTGCTTAAATAGTAAAATTCTAAGTAAAATGCAAATTTTTTGTGGAATTCACAATTTAATTACTAGAACCTAAAAAAGTTGTGGGAAGGGGTGTAGTGAGGATTAGATCCTTGAGAAATTGGGCAACCTTCCCATAAAGAGGCTATTAAACTTAACATTAAATTTACTGTTTTTATAAGTAAGTAGTAACTTAGTCACCAACATATATATTTGGTTCCGATAAAATGCTCAGTATGAAAAACTGTATTATTTTGAAAATGTGCTTTTTTAAAAACCCTTGGCTTTTTTCATCACTTGTTTAATTTCTTTTATTGACACTTCATAATCTTCTAAATTCTCTTCAACTAACTTTTTTTAAATTATTCACTGACTCATCATTTCCACAATCAACAACTATTGCTCCATTATTTGCGTTAAACTTTATTGACTAATAACTTATTGTCCATAATATAAATTTTCGATTTTATATCCATTTTAGTTTTTTTTAATTATATAATTTTTTTTATATTTTTTTAATTATATTTCAGCATATGTCAAAGGTTTTTCTTAATTTTAAAGAGTGACGAACCACCAGCCCCGCAAATTCCAAAAAAGCCCTTTATTTAAATTGGTATAACAAGAATTATGTTAGTTATACTTTCAATCTAAAAACGGTAAAAGAGAGCTGCTTTCATTTCCTTCACAAAAATATATCGTTAAAATGTATAGGGTAACGATACTAAAATTTATCACTATGCAAACAGAATTTTTGCAAAATTTTTACCCCCACATATCTTCTAAACGGTTCAAGCTAGGGCCTTTTGACAAAAGTTAGATCCTCAGAAATTAGTAGGAGTAGTCAGTTGATAAAATTTTTTTGTCACGTCCCTAGCTTAGGAGCTATAAGGGCTCGAAAATTGAAATTTTTAAACACGTGTAATTTGAATACCTGTTGAAATTTTATTTTACAAATATACAAAATTTAAAGCTGCAGTATTATATTTTAGCATACGTTAAAGGTTTTTGTTAAATTTAAAAGGGGTTCTTTAAATTGAAAAAAAAAGTGTCTCTTAGTTTTAGTCATTTTTGCTTAGATAATAAAATTCTAGGTAAAATTCCAAATTTTGGTTGAGTTCACAATTGATTTCCTAGAACTTTGCAGATCCTCGAGAATCATCATAAGTTTGCCTAGCAAAAATTTGGGAACCTTCCCAATTGAAGGGCTATTAGGACTTAAAAATAAAAACATTTATATTTTTATAAAACAGTAACTTATTCACCAGTGTATGTTTTTCCAAAATTAAACGTTAGCATTGAAGCTCCAATATTTTATTTCTTGTTAACAGGTTTTTTGAGTTCATTGGAATTATATTCTAAGTATTGATTTCACTATAATTCATAATTAATAAATTTATAAAATAACTAAATTATAATATTATCATTTATTTTTATAAATATTTCTATAAAAATAAATGATAAAATACTCAGTAAGCAACCCTATATAATTTTGAAAATGTGCTTTTTAAAAACACTTAAATAATTTATATAATTTCATTTACAAAACTTGATCAAAATAAAATAAAAAAAAACCTTGAAGGAAATTAATCTCATTTCAAACTATGAAGAATAATGCAGAATGCAAGTTGAAGTTATACACAACCGTATACACAAAAACAAGGATATAGATTGGTAATACGGCTTCATTATTTTAATTGTCTTAACTGAATATCTAAGTGAAATAATCATTATTAATTGTGTATTTTACAAATGTGGAAGTTTACAGGATATGCTTTGAAGTTTTCTTTTCCAAACCTTTTAACGGACAAACATGTAAAAACAGCATTAAAGTAAAAATGTTCATGTTTTAACCGTTTTACAATTTTTTTAATTTTTTTTCTACATTTTCTTTCCTTTTTTTTTTCTGTCTCAATTTAATTTTTTTAAAATAATATTTTTCCACTTTTCTAAACAAAAATTCAAACTTAAATTAATTATTATGAACGAATACTTACGTGAAAACTGGTAAAGGATTTCCTTGAATATTACAGGGTAGATGAACATCATTTCCGCGTTCCACTAATATTTCAGTTACTGGCTTTTGTGTTGTACGAGGTGCCATATTTTTTCCCAGTTCTAAATAAAAAAAATGTGATAAAAAAAACATTTAAAATATTGCTATTTTATTCTAAATAAATAATAACATTAAAATGAAAGAAATGATTGTTCTAATGAAAAATAATGTTAATACAAAGACTGAATGAAAGTGTTTTCAGTTTTTCATGAATCAAGGTAATATTTTTAATAAAGATTTCAAAATAAAATTGTTTTTAAATTGGAAGTTCTTAAACACCAATATTCAACAATATTCTCTTAGATTCATCCCAAAAGAAAGAAAATAAGTATCGCTTCGTTTCAAGATAAAAATGTACACTTTTCTTCTGGACAGATAGTAAAAATTTTGTTATGTTGGTAGTAATGTGAATTTTGGAGTACTGTTTCATTAAAATTTTTGTCACATTTAAACAAATATCAACAAACATAGAGGAAAGTTATTAAAATAGATAGTATTATTTTACCATTGCACCATTTACTTTAAATTTATTTTAAAGAAATATTACATATGCAGAAAACCAAAGTTTGCCATTATGTCAAAAAAATATATGCATTTAAGTTGCAATTAAACTTTACATTTATTTCATTTAATTGAATTTATATTTTCAATATAATCATATTGTAATGCATTAAATATCTTAAATTGTACTTTCACCTAATTGTATCTAAATAATCAATCAAAGTGAAAAATTAGCTGTGTTTGCTTTTTTTTTAGCCAGGTAGTTTTTTAGCACATTTTCAAAAAATTTTGTAAAAATGTGGCTATATAGTTTCACTCTGCCCGTCCGTCTATCTATCTGTCCGTCTGTTCGTCTGTCCGTCTGTCCGTATGTTTACAAAACTTTTACATCGTTTGAAATAGAGGAAAGAGATTTTAACCACAGGTAGGTATTGCAAAAAAAATAATTTCGTAAAACAACTTTTCTGGAGCCCCACCTATTACGGAGCTACAGCCACCAAAATTTGGAAAAAGCCCTATTTTTAAATTTCTATAACAAGAGTTCTGTTTAGTGTATTTTCAATCTAAAGGTGGCACAAAATAGCTTTATAAATTTTTAAAAGTTAAATGTTTAGGTTAAATTTTACCATTACGCAAAACTCAATTTTTGCAATATTTTTGGCCACACATATCTTCTAAGCGATTCAAGCTAGGGTCTCGAAATTTTGAAAAAAGTTAGATCCTAAGAAATTAGTAAGAGTCGGTTATCAAAATTTTTTTTGTCAAGCCCTCTGTTTAGGAATTATAACGACTGGCAAATTTTAGTTTTGCTATTTTTAAACAAAATACTTACTGTTTTATAAAAACATAAAAGTTTTAATTTTTAAAACCTATAGAAGCATTTCAATGGGAAAGGTTCCCAAATTTTTGGTTAGCAAACTTATGATGGATCGGCCCATGCCCCTCCTGTACCACCCTTCCATTTTTCGGGATCTAGGAAATCAATTGTGAACTCCACCAAAATTTGGAATTTTACCTAGAATTTTAGTATCTAACCAAAAATGGTTAAAACGAAGAGAAAATTTCTTCAATTTAAAGAGACCCTTTCAAATTTAGGAAAAACCTTTAACATATGTTGAAATATAATGCCGCAGCTTTAAATTTTGTATATTTGCAAAAAAAAAAAAAACTTTGACAGGTATTCATGTTACAGGTAAAATGGTAAACTAACAATTTTCGAGCCCTTGTAGCTCTTAAACGGGGGACGGGACAAAAAAATTTTTTTACTGACTCCTACTAATTTCTGAATGTCTAACTTCTTCCAAAATCCTAGCTTGAGCCGGATTTATTTTGTTTTGCAATATCTACTAGTGGTTAAAATTTCTTTTCTCTATTTCAAGCGGTCTAAAAGTTTTTGTAAACATACGGACCAACGGACAGACGAATGGACAGAGTGAAGCTATGTAGGCACATTTTAAATTTTGTTTTTAAAATGTGCTAAAAAGAACTGAAAATATTAAATATCAAAATGGAAAGAAGCGCTTCCATGGAGTTTGTTTAAGTGCTGGCAGATGAGGCTGGTACTCGGCATTTCTCGCTCAATATTTGGTATGTGAGTCATGCTTGGATTTTCATTAAACGTTTTATCATTCAAACGTCATTTAAAAATATTAAAGATGAATATGAAGGACTTGCATCTAAATGTAATGACACATTCAAACGGCGTCATTTAAGGAGATGACAAGGACTACGAATCCACTCAAATCCAAATAAAGATGAGTAAAAAATACTAGTGTATCAATTAAAACTTTAATCATCAATCAATTTACAACTTCAACAACTCTTCGCCTAAAAGTTCAGCTTCAGAAAAATTAAATGGAGAAACTGGTTCACTAAAAAAAGAAAATATGAATATGGGTGTCAAATTAGATACTAGTTTGGATAGATCCTTTGATACTTTCAGATGCAACCAAATGTATCTATGTCAAAATTCAAAAGAATTATGGACTAAAACGGATGAACCAGTTCAATAATTTCACATTCAACTTGCTTTATTCAAAAACAGTTGAATATTCAATAAATGATCATCATCATCATCATCATCATCATCATCATCATCATCATCATCATCATCATCATCATCATCATTATCATCATCATCATCATCATCATAATAATGATCATCATCATCATCATCATCATCATCATCATCATCATCATCATCATCATCATCATTATCATCATCATCATCATCATCATAATAATAATTATAAAAAGTGGTTACGAATGCATATGATAAAGCGGTGTTAAGGCTCGCTGATAATTCAGAAAACTTTTTTACTAACACTCCTCTTCGTAACGCAATTATCTTCGAATTTTCCACTGCTATACCACTTTTTAATAATGTTTTATCAGTTATCAGTTGGGACGACCTGTTAACCGAACAGGATATTGACTTGATTATCTCTCAATTCTATTAAGAGCTATTTGAGATAATTAACTCCTTTCTTCCTAAAATTCACAAAAAGGGTAAGACAACAAGTCAAGCCTTAGCTGAACAGTGAACTTAGGACATTGCGTAACCAACGCAACAAAATAATTAAAAATTTAAAAGAGCCTAATAATTACTTATTAAGCAAGTACAACGATCTTGATTTTGAATTTAAACAAAAATCTAACCTGGCTTACGATAGTTATCTTACTAACGTAGGCAACAAATTAATTTTAGATCCTAAAAAGTTTTTTGACTTCATTAACACAAAACGTAAAATTTACGACTATTAAAGTTCAATGACAAAAGGCAACACGTTTTCTAATTATCCTAAAACTATCTGCAATTTATTTGCTAATTCTTTTCAAAAAATTTATCGTCCACACGAGTTTCCATTTGATTTTGATTTCTCTAACTTAATAAATAATTCAAATTCTATTATTACGGATTTATGCCTTTCCGAAATTGAAATATTTGAAGCAATCACTAAACTGGATACCAAAAAAGGTATAGGACCAGACCTAATTCCACCGACTTTTTTATACCCCTGTCTACAAAAAGGGTTATAAATTATAAGTCGAAAATTAGCGTGGTATAGCTATTCTATCAACTATTCCACAGTTGTCTAAAAAATTAAAGTAGACAAAATTACGCCCATCATAAATACAAAACTAAACGAACAACAACACGGATTTAGAAAGGTCGTTCCCCAACAACAAACCTTTTAGTTTATACTTCTGAAATCCTTAATGAAATGACTTCAGCAAAGGGTTCGATTGTGTTGATCACAAAATTCTACTAAACAAACTTGCAGCTTTTGGTATTTCGGGCTCTTTTCTTTACTGGATATTCTCCTGTATTACAAAAAGAACGCAAAATATCAAATTTCAAGGATTTTTTCCGGACTCAATGAATGTTACATCAGGAGTACCGCAAGGTAGCCACTTAGGTGCACTCTTGCTTAATATATTCATTTCCGATCTTTCTAGTAAACTTTTCGGTGTGTCACATGTTGCATTTGCTGATGATCTCAAGATTTATCATCTAATTTTTTTTTATATAGAAAAAATCGGGATTATCTTGCTACAAATTGTTCCCGTGGTGGTGGTGTACTACTTAATAACACCTTGTCTAATGTGGCATTAATCACTAGGACTTACCACTCTTTCGATCACCAATTTATTAAAGTTAACTTAGGTAATAATTTTTTATACCCTGGTATTGTTTACTTTCCTCCTAATTCTGACAATTCCTCATATTCTGAATTTTCGAAATATATCAGCATTTTATATCAAATATGAATGAGGATGTTTCAATTATAATTTTTGGGGACTTCAATTATCCTTCATTATCTTTTATTGTTGACGAATCTGATAATTTGTTACTACCAATCAACTTTCAGGACGAAATAGATTTCGATCTTATTAATATATTTCATGATAATGATTTACACCAAATTATCAGCTTTCTGAATAATTATAAAAAGTGGTTACGAATGCATATGATAAAGCGGTGTTAAGGCTCGCTGATAATTCAGAAAACTTTTTTACTAACACTCCTCTTCGTAACGCAATTATCTTCGAATTTTCCACTGCTATACCACTTTATACCAAATCTTACAATAATTTTTTTGTATATGACTTCCTTAGTGCTGATTATCAAAGCATTAATAATGTTTTATCAGTTATCAGTTGGGGCGACCTGTTAACCGAACAGAATATTGACTTGATTATTAAAAGCTATTTGAGATAATTAACTCCTTTCTTCCTAAAATTCACAAAAAGGGTAAGACAACAAGTCAAGCCTTAGCTGAACAGTGATCTTAGGACATTGCGTTACCAACGCAACAAAATATACAAAATAATTAAAAATTTAAAAGAGCCTAATAATTACTTATTAAGCAAGTACAATGATCTTGATTTTGAATTTAAACAAAAATCTAACCTGGCTTATGATAGTTATCTTACTAACGTAGGCAACAAATTAATTTTAGAACCTAAAAAGTTTTTTGACTTCATTAACACAAAACGTAAAATTTACGACTATTAAAGTTCAATGACAAAAGGCAATACGTTTTCTAATTATCCTAAAACTATCTGCAATTTATTTGCTAATTCTTTTCAAAAAATTTATCGTCCACACGAGTTTCCATTTGATTTTGATTTCTCTAACTTAATAAATAATTCAAATTCTATTATTATACTCTACACCTATAGAATAGGTAAAAGGGTATATTAACTTTGGTAGGGTGTTTGTAACCACCTAAAGGAATCGAGCTAGATATGGAAAGGTATATATTTTTGTGATCAGCGTGACCTCCTGAGTCGATATATCCATGTCCGTCCGTCAGTCCGTAGGCACGATAACTCAAAAGATAATGGAACTATCTTGATGAAATTTAAACTGGAGGTTACTAGAACTAAAAGTATGGCGGGGATTGCATATAGGCGAAATCGGCCCATTGGTTCGGATTCTGGACCTTTTAATCGATCGAAGGGCTAACGATCATATATAAAAAATCACAATAACTCAACAACTAATGACGCTTTCTTCATCAAATTTGTGCTGTAGGTTACTAGTAATGAGACTACTTCGGGGATAACGTAAGTTCGGGATTGGACCATGGGTTCGGAACCTAGAACTTTTTGATCGAATTTAGGCCAAACGAGCATAATTCCGAAACCAAAGAAGATACAACCTTCAAAAATTGTATCAGGGTCTCCCTTCCTATTTCCTTAATGTCTTTGAAATTTGGGCCCCATTGGAGTAGTGGGTCGGGGACAAGCCATACATTTCCGAAGACCTTAAAGCATATCTTTAAAATTAATAAAGATAACAACTTAAAAAAATGTAGAAGCTTCAAATTTGGCACAAGGGTGTTCTTTACTATCCCTTGCGTGTCCCCCTAATTTGGGATTAATTGGAGTGGTGGTTCAGTATCCCTCTAAGACCTCGTAAGTTTTAAAATCTTATAAGAGAAATTATTAAAAATAGTAACTTAAAATTAAGATAGAACGTTCAAATTGTGTTCAAGGGTTAACTAGTGCTTAAAGTTAAACGTGGACTGCATAAGGGCGAAATCAGCCCAAGGGTTCGGATTCTGGACTTTTAATCGGTTTCAGGGCTAACGAACATATATAAATAATCACGATAACTCAACAACTAATGACGCTATCTTCATGAAATGTGTGCTGTAGGTTATTGGTAATGAAACTACGGCGGTGATTGCGTACGGTGAGGATTGGACAATTGGTTAAGAACTTAGAACTTTTTGATCGAATTTTATATGGGAACTGCATATGGGCGAAATCGTACCATGGTTTCCGGTTCTGAAATCCTTGAAAATTCAAGGGCTAACAAACATATATCTTAAAAACACCATAACTCAAAAAATAATGCCGCTATTTTGATGAAATTTAAACTCTAGGTTACTATAATAATGAAATGAAAGTACCATGGGAATTGGTTCTGGTCGAGTTTAATTTCGAAGCCAAAGAATATATTTCCTATTTCCTATGTGTCTCCGAAATTTTGGCTTAATTGTAGTGGTTCAGCTATGTTCAAAGGTACTTGCTGCATTTATGTAAAATTTATTTTTATATTTAAATGAATTATATGAAAAGGTGTAAATTTGTAATTGTATTTTAGAAATACATTTAATGCACATTTTGCGTTTATAAGCTTTTCTATTAGGTATATAAACTAACCATTTAAAATAATTGCAATTTTGAAAAAGGTGGATTATTAAATATATTATGCTTTGATTAGCTTTTTATCACAAAATTTAATAATTAGAATTTTTTCATTTTGTAATTGAATTGGAATAAATATATTTTCATTTATTTCAAGTTTTTTTTGTTTTTTAATATTTTTAAATAGATAAATTAGTAAGAATTTGTAATATTTTTTAATAGACAGTGTAATTAGAAAATGGTTTTAGTATTATAAAGTTAATTTGGTAAGCTATGTCTTACGATCAATTTAACCAAATAGGTGTAGGGTATGTCTAAGTCGGTTGCACCGACTGACTGTTTCTTTACTTGTTCTTT
This sequence comes from Dolichopus griseipennis, assembly GCA_963082915.1. NCBI lineage: Eukaryota > Metazoa > Arthropoda > Insecta > Diptera > Dolichopodidae > Dolichopus > Dolichopus griseipennis. The sequence continues at coordinate 85,968,050 of OY720441.1, forward strand.
TATAGTTTTACTTTTATAGAACATATAATACTTTTTTCTTTTTCTTTTTTTCCCCTATGCTATAAAAAAAACAATTGATTTTGGTATAAAATAACACAGATTAACCTAAAACTAAACTAAATAAAGACAAGCGAAAATATTTATTTATTTTTATTTATTTATTTGAGCTCTCAAAAGAGCTAATATAGCTCGTACAGAGTTTTATAATTCATAAAGAAAATAAATTTGTAAATCAGATCCTATTATAATTATATACATAAATTATATACATAAATTCTTTTGTTTTTTTTTTTTTTTTTTTTACTTCAAAATACAGTGATAATTCAATAATAAAATGCAATAAAAAATTAATCCTACTAACTACATTAATTCAATAACAATATTATTGTTGCTAATCATATCTAAGAGCCAATGAAATAGAAAGAAATGCAAAAAATACAGAAAAAAATAAAAATAAAAACTTAAAATTTAAAAATTATTAAGAGTGCAACTAAAAAAATAACATTATATGAAAAATTCATAATTAAAGTCAATACACAAAATTGATACCTACTAAGAAACAATGTGGTCTTTTTGTTTTTTTTCCCTTTTTTTTTTTTTTTTTTTTTTTTTTTAAATAATTTTTTTTTTTTTTATTTATTTACTTAAAGGTAACTGTTACTACTATTCGAAAAACAACTTAAGAAGTAACTATTGACATTGTTTTTAAATTTCACAAAGTTATTTATTTGTTTGAGTTCTGCTGGCAAATCATTATAGATCGCATAAGCCTTGTTGTATATTGTATCTTGTTTATTAAATCTCATTTTAGACGATGTAATATGTATTTCCTCAGCATTTCTGGTTCTATATTTATGTACTTCATTGTTCAGACTGAATTTGACATTTGTGTTAATGTTGTTAGCACACATAGCATGAACATGCATTGCCTGCTTACTTTTAATCAATTGATTTATAGGTAGAATATTATTCTCAATATGGATCTGTTGAGTTGCCGTTCTGATTTTATAACCAAATACATTTTTTATGGCTTTGTTTTGAACAGTTTGAATTAGTTTAATGTACTTGTTACACACATTTCCCCATAAATGTATACCATACGTAACTGTTGCATGAAACATACTGAAGTATAATGAACGCTTTAGTTTATGTGGGACTCTATTTCTAATTAATTTAAATAAACCTGCAGACTTTCTGGCCTTAGTTAATTGTTCTCTAATTTGTTGCTCCCAAGTAAGATTTTCATCTATAATAACACCCAAGTATTTATAGCATCTCACTAAATCTAATTCATAACAGCCAATTTTGATATGAAGCATATCAGTTACTTTCCTGTTGAATATTATATATTTAGTTTTATTTGTATTTAGAGTGAGCTTGTGTTGATTCATCCATTCCTGAATTAATACTAGATCTATGTTAATTGCTTCTTCTAGTCTCTTGCAAGTAGTTTCAGCATATACTATAGCCAGATCATCTGCATACATATACGGCTTTCCATTTAGCTTTAAATTAAGTAAACCGCTTATATAAACTGAGAATAATGTAGGGCCTAGCGAACTCCCTTGTATAACACCAAAGTCATTTTTCTCCAGGCCACTGGTCACATCATCACATTCAGCATACTGATTTCTCTGAGAAAGGTAACTTTTGAACCATTTGAATTCATTACCTTTTATGCCATGTTCGAATAGAATTCTAAGTAATACTTTCCTGTCAACACTGTCAAAAGCTTTTTGAACATCGAAGAAAACAGCTGCAACTTTATTCCGTTTGTCAATTGAGGATTGAATATCGCTAATCACATCAAATAGAGCAGCTTGAGTGCTAGATCTTCTTATAAAACCATATTGTTGTTGTTTGTTTAATTTGTTTTTATATAAATAATTCGCAAGTTGGTTGTTGACTACGGTCTCCACAATTTTGCTAAATACTGATGATATAGCAATAGGTCTATAATTATTGAAATCAGAAGTATTTCCTGATTTTTTATAAACTGGAATAATTTTACTGAATTTAATACATTGCGGAACTACTGCTTGGGTTAATGAATAATTAATAAGTTTCGTTAAATTATTAGTCAGTTCATTTTTACATATTTTGATTATGTGTGGTGAAATTTGGTCCTGACCTGCTGCATACGTGTCTGATAACCCATTTATTAGTTTTAAGCACTCTTTTGGGTTAATAGTTTTAAATTTAAATTCTGAAGTTGTTCTAGTTTTTGGTACATATACTATGTTATTAAATTCACCAGCCATTTTTTCACCTATGTTTGCATAAAATTCATTAAAGCTGTTAATTTTATCATATTTTTTGACTTTATTTAGTTCACAGCTTGCAAAAAAATCATTTTCTTTTTTGTTTTCACAGCATAAAATATTTTTAATGTATTTCCAGTTTTTCTTAGGATAATTTTCAGCTTTTTGGAATTGCATTTCATCATATAATTTCCTTTTTTTTCTTTTCAAACTTGTTGTTAAGTTTAACCAGTATTTATATTTATTTTTAATTAAAGGTGAGTTACTATTTTCCGCATATTTTTTGTACCAGTAATTTTTTGTTTCAATCGCTTTGGCACACTCATTGTCAATCCAGGGTGCAGAAAATTTACTATGTTTTCTATTAACCTTCTTCACAACGGTAGCACTATTTACTGCATTTTGACAATTAATTACAAGTTCTTTTGCTAGTTGATTAACATCAGTTGTAGCAGTGACATAATTATTTAATTTTTTTTTAAGGTACTCGTAGTTTGTTTTTTTGATTGACAGCTTAGCAAAAGACTTTTGTTTATTTTTTAAATAAACATCATTCACTTCCACAAACATTCCTAAATGATTAGATAAATCATGATGGATTAAGGAAATTGCAATTTTGGATTCTGGATTTTTTTTAATAACATGATCAAGGCATGTACTGGAATCAGGTCTGGTAATTTCATCACTGCATATAGTGTATCCACTCGTCTCAATTGCTGTTAAGTACTTTTGCACACTTAGATCAGCTAAATTTCTAATATTGAAATTCAAATCACCCATAATGATACTATTTTTATTCTTGATGTTTTCTAGGTGTGAATCCAGTTTTACCAGAAATTTGTTAATATGCAGAAGCGATGTTTCAGGCGGTCTGTATATAGTTGTGAAGCTGAATTTATTATTTTTATCAGTGATTTCAATGTTAATAAAACTATTGAATTCATCACAATAAATTTCATTAGTGTTATATTTTAAATTATTGTGTATAAATAAAGCAGCACCTCCTCCACGTCTATTGTTTCTGCAAGAGAATAAATTATTATAGTTTTTTATTTTAATATATTGGCATTCATAATCCATTATCCAGGTTTCCGTAATTGCAATTATATGTACTAAGTGTTTAATTTTATCTAATATGTGAGCTATTTCGTCAATTTTGTGTTTAAGACTTCGAGCGTTAAAGTATAATATTTTTAGTGACTCTCTGTTTATAATATTTATATCATCAAAATTAAAGATGTTTGTTTTAACATGGGTATTTGATGGCAAATCAAATGTTACATTATTCAACATATAAGTTTTCTTCTTGTAGAATACGTATTATTTTACTTTTTTTATATACATGTATACGTATATAATATATATCAATATATATTATATATAAAATGTAATTAAAGAGAGTTCTGATGTTGCACTACTTTTGACAAATCTAAATTGTCTACAAGATTGGTGCTTCTCTAATAAGTTAGAACTAAATATTGAAAAATGCTTATAAGTTTTACACGTAAAAGATCTACCATTTCTTTCGGTTATAATATAAATATTGTAAATCTGTAAAGGGTTAAAAGTATTATCAATTTAGGGATTCTGTTGGATGATAAACTGAACTTCCATCTTCACTATGAGTATACAATTTCTAGGCAAACAAAATGATCGGTTTAATAAATGTAAGAGCTAAAGAATTCAGCAACATCGCTGTAACTAAAGCTCTTTATTGTTCCTTACCAATAGAATACCAATAGAATCCGTGCAAAAGCAATTTCATTTATTTGCCTACCTATCTCGTAAGACTTAAATCATTAAATATCTTAACTTTATCCTCACGCAAGCAATTTCTTTCTTCTTGCTTTACTTTTGACGTCTTAAGAATAAACATTGACATTTAATTTTTAGCAGATAATTTTGAAATAAAATACTAATAGAACTGTTGAAAATACTAATAGAACTGAATATGGAAAAATTGAACCAATAAACAGATGTTGCATTACATTCTATAATCACAGTCATATTTTTTGAACACAAATTTCTAGATACACTTTTAAACGTAAATTAAAATTAAAATTTCTTAACGATCTAAGACAATAGTTTTAACCATCAATATATTATATTACATATTATAATTTTAAAATTTACTTATTTTTTTTTAACTTTATAAATTGCAATTTAACTGTGTTTTTGCTATGTATGATTCTACAATCAATAAATAAATAAATAAACTTTTTATTTTAATGGTTTTGGTTCAAATAAAATAAAAACAAGTAAAGAAACAATCAGTCGGTGCAACCGACTTAGAAATACCCTACACCTATTTGGTTCAAATTTAAGGACATATCCATAAGTCATTTTAACACCATAGAAGCTGTTATTAATTTGATCGTAAGACATAGCTAACCAAATTAACTGTATAATACTAAAAACATATTCTAATTACACTATCTATTAAAAAATACTACAAATTCTTACTAATTTATCTATTTAAAAATATTAAAAAACAAACAAACTTGAAATAAATGAAAATATATTTATTCCAATTCAATTACAAAATTAAAAAATTCTAATTATTAAATTTTGTGATAAAAAGATAATCAAAGCATAATATATTTAATAATCCAAATTTTTAAAAATTGCAATTATTTTAAATGGTTAGTTTATATACCTAATAGAAAAGCTTATAAACGCAAAATATGCAATAAATGTATTTCTAAAATACAATTACAAATTTAGACCTTTTCATATAATTCATTTAAATATAAAAATAAATTTTACATAAATGCGGCAAGTACCTTTGAACATAGCTGAACCACTACAATTAAGTATAAATTTCGGAGACACATAGGACATAGGAAATATATTCTTTGGCTTCGAAATTAAACTCGACCACAACTAATTCCCATGTTACTTTCATTACTAGTAACCTACTGTTAAATTTCATCAAAATACCGGCATTATTTTTTGAGTTATGGTGTTTTTAAGATATATGTTTGTTAGTCCTTGAACTTTTCAAGGGTTCCAGAACCCGAAATTATGGTACGATTTCGCCCATATGCAGTCCCGTCATACTTTCAAGACTAGTTAACCCTTGTACACAATTGGAACGCTCTATCTTAATTTTAAGTTACTAGTTTTATTAATTTCGATGATAAGCTTTTACACATTGGGGGGTCTAAGAGAGGTTCTGAACCACCACTCCAATTGATACCAAATTAGGGGGGCACGCAAGAAATAGTAAAGAACACCCTGGGCCAAATTTGAAGCTTCTACATTTGTTTCAAGTTACTATCTTTATTAATTTCGAAAATATGCTTTAAGGTCCTAAGAACTGAGTGGCTGGTCCCCGATCCACTACTCCAATGGGGCCCAAATTTCAAAGACACTTACGAAATAGGAAGGGACACCCTGATACCAAATTTGGAGGTTCTATCTTCATTGGTTTCGGAATTATGCTCGTTTGGCCTAAATTCGATCAAAAAGTTCTAAGTTCCGAACCCATTGTCCAATCCTCACCGTACATAATCACCGCCGTAGTTTCGCTGCCAATAACCTACAGCACAAATTTCATGAAGATAGCCTCATTAGTTGTTGAGTTATCGTGATTTTTTATATATGTTCCTTAGCCCTGACATCGATTAAATGGTCCGGAATCCGAACCGTTGGGCTGATTTCACCCTTATATAGTCCGCGCTGTACTTATAGTACTAATTAACCCTTGTACACAATTTGAACGGTCTATCCTAATTTTAAGTAACTATTTTTAGTAATTTCGATTATAAGCCTTTAAAACTTGGGAGGTCTGAGAGGGGTACAGAACCACCACTCCAATTGATCCCAAATTAGGGGAACACGCAAGAGATAGTAAAGAACACCCTTGTGGCAAATTGGAAGCTTCTACATTTTTTCAAGTTGTTATCTTTATTAATTTTAAAGATATGCTTTAAGGACTTCGGAAATGTGTGGCTGGTCCCCGACCCACTACTCCAATGGGACCCAAATTCACAAGACACTTAGGAAATAGGAAGGGACACCCTGATACTAAATTTGGAGGTTCTATCTTCATTGGTTTCGGAATTATGCTCGTTTGGCCTAATTTCTATCAAAAAGTTTTAGGTTCCGAACCCATGGTCCAATCCCGACCTTACGCAATTCCCGAAGTAGTTTCATTACTAGTAACCTACAGCACAAATTTGATGAAGATAGCGTCATTAGTTGTTGAGTTATCGTGATTTTTTATATTTGTTCGTTAGCCCTGAAACCGATTAAAAGGTCCAGAATCCGAACCCATGGGCCGATTTCGCCCATATGTAATCCCCGCCGTACTTTCAGTCCTAGTAACCTACAGTTAAAATTTCATCAAGATAGCTCCATTATTTTTTGAGTTATCGAGCCTACGGACGGACGGACGGACATGGCTATATCGACTAAGGCGGTCACGGTGATCACAAATATATATACTTTTTTATATCTAGCTCGCTTACTTTAGGTGTTTACAAACACCATACCAAAGTTAATATACCCCTTTACCTATTCTATAGGTGTAGGGTATAATAAAAGGCTAAGAGAAGATTTATTTTTAATAAAAACAAAAATAACAAAAAACAAAAACGAAAACGAAAGATAAAAAAATTTTTATGAATTTAAATTATTTTAAATTTTTATGAATTAGTTCGTTTCAGTTCTTAAAACTCACAGTATATTTTCTAAAAATTTTGTATAAATAGTAAAACATTTTGCTATTAAAAATTAAGACTTTCTTTCACAGAAATATTCCTGTAGTAAGTCTTCATTATTTTCAGTGAACATCTGAAATAGCGGCAAAGTACCAACGCTTTGTTGCGTTGCTTTCTTAAGGAAAAAACCAAGCAAAGTAATCAAAGCAATTTCAAAGCTTCGCACATCCTTGAAATGAAGCTAGTTCTGAAGACCTTAAAGCATATCATGGAAATTAATAAATAAGTAGCTTAAAATTAAGATAGAACGTTCCAATTTTGAACAAGGGTTTAGAAGTATTGAAAGAACGCCGTGGACTGGATTTAGGCGAATTCCGACCATGGGTACGGATTCTGGAAATTTTTCCTTGAATTTAGGCCAAACGAGCATAATTCCGAATCCAAAGCAGATAGAACCTCCAAATTTGGTATCAGTATGTCCTTTCATATTCCCTTAGTGTCTTCGAAAATTAGAACCAATTGGTGTAGTGGGTCTGGGATCATCCACATGGATTCGAACACCTTAAAGCATATCGTCGAAAACAATAAAGATAGTAACTTCAAACAAATGTAGAAGCTTCAAATTTGGCACAAGGGTATTCTTTGCTATTTCCTACATGTTTCCTTAATTTATGATCAATTGGAGTGGTGGTACAGGTGACTCTCTTAGACCCCCCAAGGTTTAAAGGCTTATCATCGAAATTACTAAAAATAGTAACTTATAATTAAGAAAAACGTTCCAATTGTGTACAGGGGTTAACTAGTATTGAAAGTATGACGGGCACTGCATTTGGGCGAAATCGTACCATGGTTTTGGGTTCTGGAACCTTGGTTTTGGGTTCTGGGTATTTCTAAGTCGATTGAACCGACTG